>JXWZ01003304.1:0-14779 GCA_000956215.1 Anopheles farauti No. 4
TAGTTTGCACCCGCTCGGCCCGGTCTGTATCTCGCGATGTTGTGTGTGGCAGTTTTCCAGTGCGGTGCAGCGAGACGGTGAATGCTTAATTGTGTCGTTTGTGTCGCTATTATTAGCAAACGACATGGCGGGGAGGCCGTTTTGTGAAAGAATGTTCGTTGTGGCAGCGCTGGGAGGTTATACGTTGGCTCGAGGTTGCAGCTACCTGTAGCTGCTATTGGTAGGAGTATTCGGAGCAATCTTTGAAAAGTAAAATAATTTTTTTTAAGTCTCCTTTCACATGACGTCATGTACGGAATGAGGATCATGTTAATGTTTGGAAATATATATTCCGTTCCCGGATGAAGTATTAGCAGTACAAACGTGTTTTTTGCGATGTCTGTAACACCTCCTCTCCAACCTGTCCACATTCCAACCCTCAGGAGCATAGGCGTGCGTACACCTATGAGAGTGCAGGCGGAAAAGGTAAAGCACAAGGCAAAGAACTTTCTTCGCACGCTGGGCGCATGTGGAGCACCCACGGGCCACGCGAAAAAGATGGAAGCCCAGACGAAACAGAACCTTCTGGAGCGGCGTAAGGCCCGATCGCTCGTCAAAACCGTCATCAATATCGTGCACAAGTTCCTCGTCCTGATCGTCCGGTGGCTCTCGCGTACGATCTACGGCGAGCACGGCAAACGGATGCCACCGATCACGAACCTCATCCTGATGGAGTCGGCCACCGCACTGGCGACAAAGATCCGCACACGCAAGGTATGGTATTCTAGGCTTTTTTTTGTATAAAAAGAAAAGAAAACAAACTATAATTGCCCTTTTCTGTTTTCTTCTGTGCGCGTGCAGCTCACGAGCGTTGAAGTAACGCAAGCATTTATCGACCGGTGCAAGGAGGTGAACCCGCTGCTGAACTGCGTGGTCGATGATCGGTTCGCGGACGCACTGCAGGACGCGGAACGGGCGGACAAACTGGTCGCCTCCGGTACGATGACCGCGGAGCAGCTCGAGCGCGAAAAACCATTCCTCGGCGTACCGATCTCGACCAAGGATTGTATACGCGTGCAGGGTGAGTAGCGGTCGTCGCGTTGTCGTCGCGCCAGTTGTAGGTCACGGGTTAAATGAACTTTTCGCTGTGCGCTGTTTGCCGCAGGTTTGCTGCACACGTCCGGTATTTGGAACCGACGGAATATACGCGGTGACAAGGACGCACGAGCGATGGAGCTGATGCGACGCTCCGGTGCCATACCCTTTGCCCTGACGAACGTGTCCGAGTGCTGCATGTGGTAAGTTGGCGCCGTTTGGATGGACATTTCCAACCTTAACTGACATGAGGTCGTTTTTGTTTAAATAAAAAAAAACAGGTGGGAAAGCGTCAATACCATCCACGGCCGTTCGAGAAACCCTTACGATGCGAATCGTATCGTCGGCGGCTCGAGCGGTGGCGAAGGATGCATACAGGCGGCCGCCGCATCCCCGTTCGGGCTCGGATCGGACATCGGCGGGTCGATCCGAATGCCCGCCTTCTTCAACGGCATCTTCGGCCACAAACCATCGAAGTTCGTCGTATCGAACGAGGGTCAGTACCCGGTGGCGTTGTCGGAAGAACAAAATTCATTCCTCGGTAAGTGAAGCGATTAGATTAGACACACATAGGGAGTGTTTTTTATTGCCCGCACCGTCTCAAGGGTCAAACTCCTACCCGTAATCTTGCTACGGCTTATCGGAGTGACGAGAAGATAATAGATTTTTTTCCTTGTTTTTTTTTTTTACAATAACCCTTCCCCGGGGCAGGTATCGGGCCAATGTGTCGCTATGCCACCGATCTGAAGCCGATGCTGCGGATCATTTCCGACGAGAATGCGCCCAAACTGCGGCTGGACGAGCCGGTCGATTTGAAGCAGGTGAAGTTCTTCTACCAACTTAACGATGGCGGCGCGCATCTCGTGTCGCCTGTCGATCTGGACATCCGTGACGGGATGGAAAAGGTGATGGCACACTTCCGCGCCACGGTCAAGGCGGAGGTGAAGAAGGTGTACCTGGACAAGTTGCGCAAGTCGGCGCCGATGTGGTTGGCGAACATGAAAACCCCGTCAAAGGTTGGGTTCGACTCGCAGCTGTCCAATCTCGAGGGTGCGATCAATCCGTGGCTGGAGCTGGCCAAGTGGCCGCTGCGCATGTCCAACCACACGCTGATCGGCATCCTGACGGCGATCACCGAGCGGGGAGGCGTGAAATACGGTACGGACGAGTATCACTACCACGTGCGCCAGAAGGAGGAGCTGGTGAACGAGTTCCGCGAGATGCTCGGCGAGAACGGTGTGTTCATCTACCCGACGCATCCGACCGTTGCACCGTACCACAACGAGCCGCTGATAAGGGCGCTCAATTTTAGCTACACCGCCATCATCAACGTGCTGGGACTGCCGGCCACGGCCGTACCGCTCGGGTTGGGCCGCGAGGGACTGCCGATCGGGCTGCAGGTGGTGGCCGGCGTCAACCAGGACCGACTGTGCCTTGCCGTGGCCTGCGAACTTGAACGTGCCTTCGGTGGATGGGTCGCGCCGGAGGTGAAAGCCTAGGCGCCTGGTGGGGGAGCGTAAGATGACTGTACGCAGTAGACTGGATTTTGGAGAAATGGGTGAGAAGGGCACACGAACAAGCTGTGTTGGTTGTTCCAATTAAAACGAACAAGGATATATAGATGTATTTTTCTCGCTGTTTTGTTTTTGATTGCTATATACGACAAGATGTTTTATATATACAAATGGGATGATAATAAATGTTGAAACGAAAAATTTTATGAACCACGAGCGATTAGTTTGCTTTTGGAGATGACACCAATAGGGCAAAACAAATCCAACTCGACCCGATAGAAAGGGATACGCAAATTGCATTGAGGATAATAGACCTCATTTATTCTATTATTTACAAGCGCAACAAGGATGAAGACAAAGAATTATTTAGGTAATTTAAAAATTTATTGTTCGCTACTTATTTGGCACCGATTGCAATCGGGACCGTGACACACAGTGAATAAATAAGTTATACATTATGAGATAGCGTTTTATCTAACCCGGTACGCGTTTAGAGAACTATAGATCGCTTTCCACTGTTCCAGCACAAGAGCATTAAAATCATAAATATGGTGCAAACAAAATGTTATAACCACTCAAAGATTGTGCTGCACAAAGCTATGCTTTAGGGAAATTGGAAGGAACAAATTAGTCGAAAGTGAAATCAAGTAAAATAATTCTATTGGGAGGTGCAGTAAGAACCGAAAAACTAGTTTCCTCAGTATAAGCTCTGTTACTTAATCCGTCCACCGAGATTTACAATCATCCCTAGCAATTCCTCTCGCTTTGACCGTATCACATCGTACCGGGCACTGCGTACACCCTCGATTCGGCCACTTTTGCGAATCTGTTGTGCCACGGCGTCCACCGTGCAAAGCACGTGCACCCCGCAATCGTACCCGTTGCTCTGCTGCAGACAGTCCCCGGTGCGTAGCTGAGCATCCGGACAGCAGAGGGCCCGCTTCAGTACCGTCACCAGATGGCGGGCGTATTCCGCGTTCGCATTGCGCGATGAGTCGAAATGGTAAAACACCTTCTCGGGCCGCGAAAACACCAGCAGGCTCCAGTGCGAGCCACCAGCGCGGTCCGCGATCTGGTTGTCGTTAAGAGCGAAAAACACGAACGTACGCTCCTGGGCGCGCAGTGGTTCCAGAAATATGCCGACCTCCTCCTGCGCGACCATCCGGATGCACTGGGTCACTTCCGGGCTGACGAAGAGCAAGTCCGACTCGTTTTCGAAGATGTGCTTCTCGAGGTACTCGAAGTAGAACGAAATGATCTGATCGTTCAGCCAGTACGGGCCTTTCAGCAGATCGACGTCCGACAGGCGGAGACAGGATTCGTGATAACTTAACGCCACTTCATCGTGCCGATGTGTAGACATATCGGCGGCCGTTTTAAGGTTAATACTTTAATCACTATAAAACTCTCGTTCTATCTCAGGTACCCAATGGAAGGCAAGGATTTTCTTCGGAATAAAATATGCGAATTTGGTCCAAAATTGGCGGTGTTCCAAATACCAAAACAAACAACAATGAAGACGGCGGATGTCATAACAATGCCGTTGACAGCGGGTTGACAGATTGCGCAAAAAATATTCACGTAAAAAAGGCATCAGGAAACGTACCTTTTGCGACTGGAAAACAAGGTCTTTTTATTATTTTTACCACACGTTATAACACTTAGAAATTCGAAAGAAATAAACGAACGACAAAACACTAAAACACTGCACAATTCCGGTACGAAAACACCATAATTAAGGATTATTTACGGAGAACAGTTCCTTAGCTCGTATTTTCTTACTAACACATAGAAAGACACGCGATTTTGACAGCTCGATGCATAGCAAAAAAATCTGTGCGGAGCGAACAAGCAACACAAACAACATGATTTTGAACTTGCACACTGTGCGTGATGTTGACCATACCCAATGACGTAATGATGGATGATGATTATGCACGACGTGCATCGGCGATTGCACTTCGAACATTTGGCGGCTGAAGTTTGGTTGAAAATATGGGATTAGTTATCAGATTCATCAGATATAGAAAAAGCATATTCGTGCGTGCTATTCATAAAGTATGCTAACTATAAACAAACCTATAAATATATGCGTCTAAGTAATATATGGCTTAATCGCTAAAATTAATCGAACGAACTCTACTCAAGTTCAAAGCGCTGAAATTAAATGGAAGAACAAAGAACAAAAGAAATTGAAGCATTGTACAGTTTTCCAACGCTTCAATTCAGGATCACTTTTCCAGCGATTTTGCCTATGATTAAAGCAGAATCTTTGCTTTTGCCAAGCAAACCATGCCATAAGAGGCTACCAAATAGGACATTCATTGTGTAATGTATTTTCAATGCGTTAATCGTTGTCAGTAAAAGAGGTCATCACTATCATCAGCAAACCTACAACATATGTAGGTACTACAGATGGACGTTCGATTGTATTGTTAGAACCCGTGCATAAACCATCACGACACATATCAACTACTATCAGTACTTGGTAATAAACAACGAATTTCAGTGCCGGCTTCTAGCCGGATAGGGTAAAGCTAGCAATAGTTCCTAGAGTAACCTATGCATAATGTTTTCGCATCTTTGTTTGTTTTCGGCAGGCATTTGTTTTCAGTGTCGAAAATGGTTAGTTATAACTGGTTCGCGAGCTGGATTCATCCGATCTCATGCTGGCCCTGCAGTTTTTGCCTCTTGTTTGCAAAATGTTAGACGAGGTTATCGCCTTTCGTCTGTGAGAGCACATCCACCACAAATTACGCGATGAAAATGCGAACACGAGTGAAGAGCTCGTCAATGACGGAACTAAATGTGTAGTCCTTAGGACAAGGACAAGATTAAATGATTAATGATATGCTGATACAGATCAACCGTAAACAGTCAGTCAGTTTCGAAATAAATAGAATGGATGTTATACACAGTCTGATGAAGAATACACTCTATTCATTGTCCTTTTGTATTTGATTTGATCAGATGTTAGGTTGCTATTTTCATCTTCAAGCAAGCAGCATCATTACACCTACAGTATGTACAAGTAATCGAATTCAAAACAGTCCATCGACTAGATTGTATTGTACCATAGAACGAACAACTCATTTTCCTCTTTTTAATATTCTCGAAGATGTTACGTTGAATAGCTCCAGACCCATAGATGAGCAAATATCTCACAACTACTGCTAGAAATGAAATTGATAAGCACAGTGTGCTGCGAAGCCGTTTTCGATCGATCCATCCGACGCTCGGAGCCTCCAGCGACGATAACCTCCGTCCGTGTACGGAACTCCGTACTCCAATCGCATTGATAAGCTGCCGGTCGGTGCGCGTGTCGGTGTGCAGGCCAGATCGTATTTGCCGTCGCGCACCAACGTCGATCGATCATAAAAGCTGACCCGGACCATGTGAAACTTTCCAGTCGTTGTTTGTTCATCGAGATCATTACGTCCAAAGTCTCTTCCTCAGGCCAGCCCATATGCAACGCTCGTAGCGGTTTGCATGTGTGTTCACTGCTGAAGTCCCGTGTAATAGTGCGCAAAGACATTGCTGTCAATGTGTTGTGAATATTGTAGATTTCATGTGACTTCCCGTGACCCGCAGACCTGCAGGACCTCTCACATCATCTGTGATTTTCGAAAATAAGACCCATCCAGCGACCACGTGGTTTGTGTGCGCTTCCGCGTTCCGTGTTTTGGAACTCTGAGGAGGATAAGAAACTGCCTTTTGTGATTGTTATTCTACAGTGATATTAGACTGTGCGCGCCTGACTGACTCACCCAACCCATCCATCCGTCTGTACCTGCGTCCTCGAGAACTGAATGGTGAAGAAGTATCAGAGCAGTAGCAGTGTGAATTATTTGCACGCCCTCAGTTCGTTCGGCTTGGCGACCACGTTGCTCAACGTTTGCGAAGGTACGATCGCCGTTCCTTCCGTTGTCGATAGTACTATCAACGTGATGGAGGTCATGTATGTCTCACTGTGTTGTACTACTTTTAGATTGCGACAGAATGGCCTGTCTGCCACAGTCCGCGTTTGCGGTGCACAAGATCCGGCAGGCGCAGCATGGGAAAGATCTTACCGTCGCCCGCATGATGGGCGACAAGCAAGGTCCGAGATACATGGACAAGAACAGTAAGTTCCGTGGCGAAAATACCGCACCCTGACCCTGTTGCAAGGTTATCATGTTTCCAATGTTTTCTATCTTTCAACCTCTAAGCTCTCGACTTGACACCGGTCAAGTACAACGGCAAGCTGATGAACAGCATCTGGGGGTTGTACAATCGCTATTCGCCGCATAACTTCAAGAAGAACAATGGATCCGTCGGAGGTTTCTTTGGCATGCAACAGCCGTAAGTATTGCAGGGATCTGATTAGTCCTGGGTGTACCGAATTCAAGCAATTTCTTTTTGTCTTTTCGCTTATAGATTCGCTGTTGCATGCTCTCCAATGGAGAAACAACCCTCGGTAACCAATCCAGCCGACCAGAAGTAGATTGGAGTATGATATGTAGATGATTCTCGCTGTTGCTACATAGATAGTTGCTACATAGGTAGAATCTTAATTGTGATGTATTGCATAAATAAATGAATAGAAAATTGTAATTTTGTTGTTTCTAAGCACCGTTTTTTCTTTCCAAAGCCGGCTTGGATCGAAAAGAATTTCGCTCATAAAACAACGTAGACCAGCGTTGAGCGTCTTTTATTTAAACAATTTTAGCTTCCCATAGGTAGTTACGGAAAACTTGAACATATAAATGTGAATTCTCAATTGTAAAGAATTGTGATAAACCTAGGGCATACATAATGTTATAGAAAATTTAGATCTCTTATTTCCTGGATAACTAAAAAAAAAACATTTTCAACTTGCGATTAAACAATGCAAGCGCCTAAATGTTTGCAGTAGTTTCAGTATGTTTTCTACAGCATCAGTTGCAGATCTTTACAGTCGGGTGAATTGCAAAAACTTCAAAGCAATAACGATGCATTTAGCGAAATTTGGACTGGATGCTTGTGACAAAAATTGTATTCCGTACAAAAAAGTCCGATGCGAAGAATACCTGCCTACTTAGTGTTGTTCACGACTATTTGCATCAAACTTTGTCTCATTCTCACGCGTGAGCTCTATGACGTTCTCACCAAAACGTTACAAATGTGAGCCAGAAAAAAACGCAGGTCACGTTGCGAGCGCCATAACATAAAGGGTGAGGGTGGAAAATTATCATAACTAACAACAGAGAGAGAGAGAGATAAAGGGAGAAAAAGCGAGCGTACATTCCCTTGTGGGAGAGACAAACCTTCATTTATGTGTGTGTGTGTGTGTGTGTGCGTGTGAGAACTTTTATGAGCGTGTGGTGGAAGGTGGCAGAAAGAGAACCTGCATACCGGGAGGGAAATTTGTTCGGATGCGAGACGGAGACGGCTAATCGTGTACAAACATACACACACACAGGCACCAACGACGAACACGGTGAGAGAAAATTCTGAATGGCGAAGGTGGTGATGGATGAGGATGTTTCGCTCCGTTCCAATAGGGGGTGTTTTTCGTGTTGAACAGTAGTTCACTTCTAATGAACACGACGTGTTTATGTGCAATTTTCGTACACATAACAAGCTAAGAGTGGCTAGAATATTTGAACAAATTAAAAAAATAATAAAAATAATTTAAAAAAAATCAATTATCGTGCAAATTGATCCAATTTGTTTGGTGTAGTAGTAAAGAGACAGCTGAGCAGCTCCTGGATCGGATCCAATAGATCCATCGTAGGACCAGGAATAAAGGATCAAATCCTGCACCGTGCGCTACCCTCACTAGTTTCGATTTGCGTGTGGGCGTTTGAACAACATCGGCCTCGTATCGGTGTGCAAGTGCGCTATTTTGTTGTGCGAACTTCCTATCTGTGGTGGCCTCTTCTGCTTCATAGGCGGTAGTGGAAACAGTTTGTAGCTGCTTGTGAAAGAAGTGCTTCAAACGCGGCGTGAGTGTTTAGAAGTGAGGTGCAAATCACAGCCACAGAAACAACACACAAGATGGATATTGGAGGTGCTTACGGTGGTGGTAAAGCAGGCGGTGCATTCGATCCGATTGCATTCGTACAGCGCCCGACGGTCATACTGCGTGCCGTTTGTTGGGTTAGTATCCATTTTCCATCTCAAAGAAGCAAAAAAACCCCTATCATTGAGCCAAGAAAGCGATGCTATGGGCGATAATACCCGTCCGTTTAATCAACAAACAAGTCACGAAGAGCGTGGAATAGAGTTTTCAAGAGATCTCGAACGCTGAAAAAGTTGTAGGTGACCAGGAATAGCTATTTTTTCCCAATGCATTAGCGACCTTCCCTTTTGGTATAGGATGAAAATCGATTTTCCTGGAGCCTCCTCCATCATCGTTCTCACGTGTGTTGACGCTCACGCTCACCCACGAATTTGCGGGCTCTAACTCTCTCGCGGACTCTCACGAGAACGGGACTTTCGTTCCAAGGAATTGACTTCGAATTTCTTGTGTACATTTGACGTGCTTCTAAGTACGTACGTCGACTGCAATAGGAGGAGAAACGATGTGTACTATCAAGTCCTTCAACGCACGAGTACTGTTGGTGTGTTTAATTACCCGAATCTTGCTCATTATCGACATCGGGCTATGTAAATGTATCACTGGCATGGTCGCAAAAGTAACGACTAAAAATGGACGTTCTTCCAACGAATTGCGCCACCAAAAACCTTCGCTCGTACTTCACAAGTTCCATCTTTCTTGGAACGATACCTGATGTTTGTTTTCGCCACATAACTCTCTATTAAGCGACCTCAGAACATCAGCCGCCCGCTCGTTTACATAACACTTGACACACACGGACACCAACGTCCGTCCAAGCTCCGCTGGTGGAGCCACCAGTTCTGGTGCTCGAGGTAGTTTTCTGCGGTTGACAGTAATACGTACTCTCCTGGGTAAGCGCGCGCGCTGGTCCAACGTGAGACGAATTGCTGCTGCTGTTGAAAGGCGCAGGGTGCGAAGCCTGTGACATAATAATATGGACGATACGTCGGGTGGTGGCGATAAAGGCGAGGGTGGTGGTCGCTCGCATGCTGAAACCTTCAACTGGTGTGAAAGTAGGAGAAGAAGGATATTAAAAAAAAAAAACCCCGCATACACATGCACACCAACCGTCCCATCCAAAAGAGAAAAAAAAAGATAGCGTTCGTTTGCGGGAAAGCTCTTGGAATGCTTCGGTAAAGAATTTCTCCCGACCTTCTTCCGTGTGCGTGTGCACGCGCTGGATTCTGAGCTTCCCATTTTAACGTCCACTGTCGCGCCATTCGATTCGTCTCTGGTGGTCTACTTCACACCATGCCAACCTCGCCAACTGTGGAGGATATGGTTGGGATGCGTGAGCGATGGCATTTGGCTGGCTCCATCTCAGCTTGGGCCACCGGTTGATGGGAAGGGTTTTTATTGATTCGGACTGGAGGATGGCAGCTTTCGATGGGCTTTCGTCGTTCGTAAGGATCGTGCCCGGAGTGACGGGTCCATTATTAACTTCAGCATCTTGTTCGCCCCGAGGCACTATTTTGGACGTCCCACGAACTGGATGCGCCGGTTATTGGATTTGAAAAGCGATTGAAACGTTATTTCGAAAATCAATTTAATACGAGAACGACTTTTTCGAGTTTTAAATACAAGACGGTATGCTTGATTCCATTTTAATTATTCAATCACGGGCAGCGGGTGTCAAGTAGCGAGGATGCTGATAGGTGTTCATTTTCCAGAGAGAATCCACTTTCTGTAATAACATTATGATAGCATAACTCTGAAGGATATCCTCCATAAAAGGCTGCGACTATAAAACCGGCGACAAAGGGCAGCTGATATCGATTGAGGATATCGCCGGGGGGTTCATCCCGCACTTAAGCTTAAGTGGCATCTCTCGCACCTGGTGGGCAACGTTCCGCCCCATTCCTCCATTACACCGACCGGGTACCACAGTCGCTCATTAAAACACTTGATGCACTCGGCATTGCATCACCGTTTCCGCTCTCGGTTTCAGCTGTTTGCGATCATCGTGTTCGGGTGTGTGTCGTCCGAGGGCTGGCGGGAGGAAGCGAACGGCAAGGAGTACTGCATAATTAATCGCGATGGCAACGCCTGCAACTATGCGGTCGGTATCGGCGTGATCGCCTTCCTCGCCTCGATGGGCTTCATCGCGGGCGAGTACCTGTTCGAGCAGATGTCGTCGGTGAAGACGCGCAAACACTACGTGCTGGCCGATCTGGGCTTCTCTGGTGAGTATAATGAACATGTTGTGCTTCTGCCGCTCGAAATAGAACTTTCAAGGGTAAATAACAGTGCGGCTTTTTATAAGATAACAACAAAGAAAGATTCAACCTTAGGTGTTAGTTTTGCGCCTAAATGTATGCAGGTAATTAATGTCAAAACTAAGTAAATAATGTTCTATTTAACTCTGCAAAAAGTAAATCTCAGCAAATCGATAAGCAAATTTTGCATTCCAGTTAATGCAAACAAAATATTAACCAATCAGATTACATCTTTTTAAACGCAAAACTTTTTCGAATAGCCTGAGTATATGCAATCCACACAACAAAACGCATGGTTTTATAGTTTTTGTAAATTTACTTCAAATAATATTTCATATTTGAAATTGTTTAACGTAAAATAGTTTTTCTTTACTGTCCATCAAACATGAAATTTAGAATGATTTATTATACAATGTATTTAGGATGCAAACATTGTAAAAAAATTTATATTTAAATTGTATTTTTGAGCCTGGTTTCTGTCAAAATTCATGATTTTATTTGTTTGCTTTTCGTATTTTTGTTAATTTTATTCAATTTTGCTGAACGACTACCATTCGCAGGTTTCTGGTCGTTCCTGTTCTTCATCGGGTTCTGCTACCTCACCAACCAGTGGTGCAAGGCGGACGATCCACCGAACGGCGAGGGCGTGAACAACGTGCAGGCGTCCATCGTCTTTTCGTTCTTTTCGATCTTCTCCTGGGCCGGCTGTGCGTACTTCGCGTTCCTGCGCTTCAAGGCCGGCGTGGATCCGTCGTTCTCGTCGACGTACGAGTCGGACCCGAGCGCAGCCCAGCAGTACGCAGCCTATCCGGCCTCGAACGATAACGATCAGTTCCAGGAGGCACCGTTCTCCGGGCAGCAGCAGCAGCAACAGCAGCAGCGAGGTAAAATCCGACGATGTTGTTCGCAGATGTAGAAACAGTTTTTTAAAAACTTTTTCTTTCTACTTGTTCCAACAGATTACTCGCAGCCCACGTACTAAGCAGGCAGCTCGTAATGTGCCCGCGCGACGTACTTCGCAACGCCGTTCGTGTGTGGATGAGCGGATGACGGGCTAAAGAATACTCTTTTTAGAAAAAAACCCCTATTTGCAAACGCTGATGCAAACAAACGTTAAACTCTTCCCCATACAAGCAGCTGCATACAGACGAACGAACGTTACGATCATGATTTGATGCAGTCATTCCTTTACTTAGCTCATGTTCAGTAGCTAATATACTACCCAAAAGAAAGTGTTTGAAACACACAGAATCTACTCAGAACCAAACGTTTGTATCGGAATACAATCTAGAATAGAACCTGAGCATGGTAAACCTGATTTCAAGAGCAAGTTCGTGCAGTGCAGCAGCAACACTTGCTCTCGTGGAACGTCTAATAAACCTTCAGTGAAAGGAGATCTTAAAGGGGCCGTGGTAAGGTAGCAAGTTACCAAAGAGCATTCAATAAGGCAGTGTTATTTGAACCGGAAAGCCAAACGAACATAAGGGCAAGCTCCTATTAGCAACACTGGGCGGGAAACAAAATGAAACTAAATTGTCTCTTTTCGTAGCAAAATAAACGAAAGCAGAAAAAACGTTTGCGAAGTTGACAAAAGGACTTGACCTATCAGGAAGACGGCCTGGAATGTAGACTCTATTCGTCGAACCGTTCTTTAACGTTGCTCCTCGTGATGTGCTTTTGTTGTTGGCAGTGATGGTGCCCCGGAGAACAAAGATAGGCGCGTGTAAAGTGTTTTCGTATTAAGCAAATTTAGGGCGAAAAGGATATTTATTAAATGTTGCAAAAAAGACATTATTTACTAGCCCATTTATTTATTTATTTTTAAAAATTATCACCATCAATAATCGACAAAAAATTACTTTAAGAATACAATTCAGCCCATATGTTTGCAGTTGCAAGCCGACTTCGCAACCCGATAGAGAATCTCATGCCTTCCTTCGCCATGCGATAATCAGACAAAGGCGGGAAATTGTATCCACGCTGCAGGCATATAGAATCAGTCATATCGAATCAAGCACTGGCCCACCTTCCACCAATAATTCAGGTACGATCGCTTAATTCACTTTGCGTTCATTGCACACACACACACACACAACACCGCACGAAACGCTTGGATAAGAGCGTTCGGCGAGAAAAGTATTCGAAATATTTGTTAGCAATAGAGCAGCAGAAGGTGTGGTTAAATGTTATGAATACTGTTTCAGTAGCGATTGCAACATCCTTTATATAGTTGCATCCACCACATGCGCTGTCGATTTGAAGACTTTGCGATGCGAGCTGGAACCGCGCGTATAAACCGCGAACGTACCGATTAGCATTGGCATCATGGCCGTTTCCTCTCCAGCAGGGACACCCACATCAAAACACATACACAAAAGCACACTTTTGCAGGTGGCACCTTTGGAGCGAACGAGAAACCCAATATCATATTTGGAAATGATCGAAACAAAATTATGATAACAAAACTGCAAACACTAACCAAACGTTGCTGTGCATACATTATAATTGGTAAAAAAAAAACAAAAAAACAACAAACAAACAGAATCGGATCAATGAAAAGAAAACGCGTTTAAAGTATGCGAAGTATAGCGAACCAAAAAAAAAAAACTGTGTGTGTTCTGTAGCTGTGCGGGCGTAGATGGGCAGTAAAATACATAAGAAATAGAAACATACCTAGATCGTCGGAGAGTAGAACACTTCAAGTAAGCAAAGCTAAAAATCGCGTACATGAAAAGCAAAACAATACCAACTCTACACGAAACACATATAAGCTCCCGAAAACTTTGTTTTGAATAGACGCGAACGAAGCTCATATTAAAAACGTTAAGAAAAAAAACTAACATTCCAGCGCCACTTCAACGTCACACGTGTGTTAAGTTCAATGCATAACTGGCAAACCAAAGTAAACGAACATACAAACAAATCTAAAACAAGTGTTATAAATATACATCCATGCACTATTTATATAGAAATACGAAGTTTCACAAGAGATGGAAGCTACGATGAACGAGACGAGAGCACACATTTGGAAGAAAAGCAAACGAAGGGGACATTCAAGTTGGTGCAGTAAAACGATCAGATAGTATTTAACACACACGCTCTCTCTCTCTCTCTCTCTCTCTCTCTCGAATATGCAACAAAGCAACATTGACAAATACACGTAACGTTACCCCCGTTGAGACACAGAGAGTATAAAAAGGAAGCAAAATAAAGGAACAGATCGATATATTTACTTGCTGTTTGCATTTGTAGTGAGCATTCGTTTCGTTGTTACAAAGTGTGCGAAAAAAAACCTATTGTAAATAGAAACAATAAGGGCGGGAGAGACAGAGATAGAAAAGGGAGACGAAAGCTATGATGTGTTCTGACAGCTTGTCATTCATATGGGCCACTGCTGCCACCAGTGAGCAAAATCGAATGCAAATAAAAAGGGTTTATTTTTTATTTATTACCATCCATTGTGATAATTTTCACGCCGTAGCTTGTTTTGGGCCGGCCCTGCGGCAATCATTCCACCATACTTTATGCGATCTGTGCGAGCAGTCGTATCACAGCCATCCGACTCGAGACACGGGTTCGCTCTAAGCAGGCCGCGCACGATATCGATCATGTATGTATAGGTTTGACTGGTTCTGTTAGGCGCCTCTTTTAGTGGTGCATCCCGTATTTGCAATGCTTATGAAACGAAGACAAAGAAACAAGACATGTATTATTAGTTGTCGATTTGTGGAACAGTAGGTTTGTTTTGCGTTAATGATAAGACAAAATAAAAACAAACCCATCTTCCTCCGCCATCCCCTCCCGCGGGGCTGCGGATGGAATAAATATAAAACTTACGTTAATAAACAATACCACATAAAGAAAAACTATGACTCGGTGTACTTGGTGTATTT
>JXWZ01003306.1:0-27149 GCA_000956215.1 Anopheles farauti No. 4
CCACACACCCGATCATCACATGACCAAACCGGGCGTAGATTGAATTTCACCGACAGTAAACATCCCGGAAGAATATCATTTAGCGGCGACACTTGTTCACATGCGCCAACAGCCGTGGCCACCAGTTCGCCGGACGGTGGAAGTGCTGCCTTCACCGCAACGGCAATTATGTATTCTAATTAATTCGTGTCCACGCGAAATGAGGCGAATGATTAAAGCGGTGTCAACTGCAGCTGCACGTCCATATTAAGACATTAAGTCGATGGCGTTAACTCGATTATCTGCAGGCGTGGATGGACCCACTTGAAAGGGAAGAAGGTTTTACAAAGCAAACCGCAGTAGATTGTAGATTGTGCAAAGCGACGGAAGCTAGTTCTCTCTGGCGCCACCCTTTACTCTAAATGTGGTAACCTCCAAGACATGACTAGACCTTAGGAGCTTCGAAAACCTATGATTAAACCGATTGTCTTTCCCTTTTTTTTGGCTTTTCCATTGCAGAAGGATTTTACCAACGATTGCATCTTCAACGAGCAGATGGAGCAGCACCACTACAACACCTACTCCTCGACGCCGCACTCAAACGCCCGCCGAACGCTCTATCTGGCGCTGAACAAAACGGGCCAGCCACGCAAGATTCAGATCCCAGTCAACCGGACGCTCGGCAAGCTGGCCACCTACACGAAGGCCCTCACGCAAACGGTGGCCCACGATCGGGTAGAGCAGCTCATTTCGCAGCGATTCGGTGCCGATCACGTGCAGCACGGCCTGAACCAGCTGTGCGAGTCGGCCCAACCATTGGTGGAGCTGACGGCTAAGGAAATGCGTCCTCGGCCGGCGTGCGGTGCGGGTGAGCATGGCACCGGCAAGCCAAAAGGAGCCATCGGTGCCCCGGCAGCAACGGGCGGTCTGGGTGGTAAGAAGCAACCGACCCAAACGGTCGGTACCGGGAAGGACGAGAAAGACGGGCTGCGACAGAAGAAGAAAAAAAAGCGACGAAAATGTCGCGACGATGAGGTGCCCGGTGAGCACTGCTTCCGACCGGGTGGTGCGGGCGTAGGTGGTACAAATAGTGGTAAGAAAAAGGGAGGACCAAACCAGGGCCAGCCCCGGGTAGGCGGAAGCAACAGCAGCAGCAGCAGTAGTAGTATTAGTAGCGATAGCGGTAGTAATAGTTCTGTAGGTAGTAGCAGTAGCACAAACACCAACCAGTCAGCCAGTCTCAGCAGCGTCACCAGCGGCAGCAGTAGTAGTATTAGCAACAGCAGCAGCAGCAGCAGCAGCAACAGCAGTGCAAATAGTCTAATAGCAAGTATTAGCATCGGAGGCCAGCATCGTCCAGGTCTACCGTACGCCCAACTCACAGCGACACCAAATACGCGGAAGCCGAAACCAACGAAGAAGCTGCCGGGGCCCGTCCGCAACGGAGCGACACTACCGCCAAGCGGTAATCAGACCCGGAAAACGAAGAAACCTGGGCGCACCGGTAGCCCCAACCCGAACAAACCCGGACCGGGCATCAAGAGCAAGCTGGTAGCAGCGACAGTGGTGACTGGCAAGCAGAGCAACCTCAAACCCGCCTCGTTAACGGTCGTGCGTACGGTACCACGTCCTACCGAGCCACCGTTCCGACCGGTGACGCCACAACCCACCACCACCACCATCACCACCACGACCAGAACAACGCCGACGGCCGTCGGTAACGATCTGCAGGACACCTCGCAGCAATCCGATGACTCCGAGCTGGACGTGGACGACGTGCTTCAACCGTCGGCCGAGCTGACGGACGAGCTGGACGAGCTCGACGAAGGTAATCCCCTAATACACGCCGATCATGCAACCAACTTTGTGGAGGAGGAAGTCTTAGATGATCTGGTGTTTTGAGTACTTTGAATCCCTCGTTTTTTTCAATTTTTTTTTTGGCTAGTATGATTAGTGGCTTGCATTAGTGACTGGTATATACGTACAGGAACGGGGGTTGTCGTGTAGAAACGGTACGAAATTACTGCAACCAAACAAAAGCACTACGAAGTTAGAACGTTGCGAATGTCCCGCGATGCGGTATGAATGTCCCGGAACGAGGTGTGGTTGTAACGCGGTAGTAGGGCGTTGGATTGAAGTACAACGGATGATGTGCAAGTCCCGGATGTTGGCAAAACGTGGCGCAAGTAACAACACCACTTAAACACACTGTCCTTTAGGGAACTGCCCCCATTTGCACAAGGACACTTCAAACTGACCGAAAGGAGATGCATTTTATACTTCTGTTCTATTCTCTCTGCGAAACCACTTCAACTTTCGATCTCTGATCATAGATTTAGAGCGCGTTTCTTGTTCAAACTTCCCATCCACTTCTGCGCCGTGCAACTCTTACACATCCCAACATCGCATATGTCAACACATAAGTTCGCAAACGATCTTCCAACAACTAACGCATGCACTATCGATCGAGGCTAGGAAGCTATTCCGACAAGAAAATTCGTTCGATTTCCCGGTTAGTCTCTCCAGCGATAGCTTACGTCGCAGCACGATAAATGTTAGATGTCACAGCCACAGATGTCGAGTGTTGCATGTTTCATGCGTTTCCGCATCGTCACCGATCGCCACCGAGATTCTGTGTTGCATGTTTTTTGCTTTCCCGTGATCATCCGGTTTGACTTAATAGCATGTTACGTTTTCGCATGTTTGGTTCCCCCCGCCCGATTTGTAGTTATTCTAGGTTAGCTCACTGTATGTAATGCATGTAATAATTGATTTCAGAAGCGACCGCATGTCCTCACCATCTCCCGAATGGGAAAACGAAACCGAAACGCAAATCGTCCTGCACGTTACGCCTCCAGCAGCATGTGGAACCATATCGGAAGCACTGAAATTACGTTCCTGTAGCATGGAAGAAGACAGGAATCGAGTCATTTGCCGAAGTGTGGTAGCTCAAATTGTGTGGTTTGTGTACGTTTGTTTTGTTTGTTAAGTATCTCTAGTTTTCGTCGTACCTAGCACGACCGCATGTTGCTATGACCGCAGACCGACCACATCAGCATGCTTGGAATAGTGGAGTGTCTATGCTTTTCGTACATGTACCCGTGTATGTATCTGTGTGTGCATGTGTGTTTGTGTATGTATCGCAATCGTACCATCACCTGTGTGTTCACCTGTGGGATATGAGCGTTGCGCGTTAATTCGGAACCTTCCCGTTCTTCTCTATTCCGCTGTTTTCTTTCAGTTCCAGGATCTCCCACTGCTTCCTCCTGGCACGAATTGCTCCCCACGAGCTCGGTATCCGAGCAGCGCAGCCGCTACAAAGCCTTGTCCTGTTGTAGTTTCCTAAGCCTAAGCACCCTCGTTCTGTACGGTGCCACTGCGCATTTGCTATATCTATGATCGGAGATCGGAGCGGAGGCGAACGAAACGAAAATCGCACACTTTGCACCCTTCCTTCCTTCTCCCCGCGGCAAAGCACCCCGGCGATGATTTGTCACCGCGATAAGGGAAACGAAATGGGCGATAAACAAATTGAACAAATTGGCAACACGATAAGTCGAACGGACGAAGAGACGAAGCAATCTCACGCAGTAGGCGGTGACTGAAACCACTGAACAACGGTAGAGACTGATTTTTATTTCCCATTTTTGTTGTTTTTTTACTCTTCGCGATTTGGTAGGAACTGTGTGAACGCAAACTTCGCTACCTTGTCTAGGAAATGCAAATTTTCCTCCCGGTAGACTTCTAACGCTTCCAATACGTTTTTCCGCAACTAGCACCTGTTTCAGTCATTTCATTTCAAGAACCGTACACGTACAAGGGCGCCAACATATTTTAACCGACCTTCAAGGACCGTTTACAGCCGTATCGTATCGAACTT
Organism: Anopheles farauti No. 4; assembly: GCA_000956215.1. Taxonomy (NCBI): domain Eukaryota; kingdom Metazoa; phylum Arthropoda; class Insecta; order Diptera; family Culicidae; genus Anopheles; species Anopheles farauti No. 4. The sequence continues at coordinate 3,860 of JXWZ01003306.1, forward strand.
CGGTTGCACATAAGCGTCAGAACTCACTTCATTAAGGCGGTTCGGCATTGCTTCCATGACGTGTTGCTAACTGTAGGTTAATATTTGCACGTACTGTAATGAGTTGGTTCACCAAAAGCATGAGAGTTTCCGTCTCTCATTTACACCGTCACACCAAGCTTATCTTTTGCTTTTTGTTCAAGCCTGACTTCTTGTAATTAGCTAAGGGATGAGGCAGTATTCCGAGACGTTGTCCACCAATTGTCAACATATTTAGGTTTGCGATCGATTCGGAATGATTCGATCACGAAACATGGCTCGGTTTCTGTGCTGCACTAGCTTGTAGAACTAAGCTGTGCATATATTTAAGAAAAATCCGTATCGACTGGATGTTCCATTTACCAGCCGAATAGTCTTTTCGCGCATCGTCGAACAAGATTGTTTTCTCACCGCTTCTCTACTACGCGATTGATAAGTTCCGGGTATATGAAATGGAATGGATCTGACTCTAGTTTGTAACGATGCTGGGATATCGAGATGTAAACATCTAGTTTACCTGTAGGGAGAGTCCACAAACGGATTATATCCAAAGGGACGAACAGTTGTATGAATATCGTACCGCGAACAGAAAATACTCAGACACAGCAGCATCTTATACGATTCAACTCAGGAGTTCGGACAATCGAACAAACCGCACACTAATACTAGACGACTAAGCAACATTTAAAGGTTAAACTCGGGCGTACACGACACTATCAGGCAGCTGCAGTATCAAAACGAGCTAGCACAATCGAAAACGAATCCCGGAGCGGTTCGATTTCAACGGATCGAGCAACAGCTCTCGATTCCACGTTGGAAATCGCTCACATGACCTCCTCACGAAACGAACTTGCTGAAGTGCAACAAACACAACTGAATACCAAATAGTGCAGGTAGAGCTAGTGGGTAGAATGCAGCAGCCACCAGTTCCACGAACCTCGTGCATCCACAGCGAACGATAGACAATAAAATATCGACACACGTTTAGGTGCACGATGCATCCAACGCTTCAACGCCTTAACCTTCGCGATTTTAGAATAATCAAATCAATCAATTTATGTGTATATGCAGAAAACGGCATCTCGGTGATTCCTCGATTCCTCGGTAAATGTTATTTATTTTTTGCAAAATCCTTGCAAGACTTCCCGCTTCAACTTTCTACTGCCAGAACAGAATGAACAGCCAGTCAGCACACCCATTATGTCATAATTTCCTTACTCCGTGTTCCTGCTGCTGCGAAAGCGTATTTTTGTCTTAACGCATTATTATAAATTCTTCTAGTCATTAATAACTTATTTAGTTACGTTAGTCCAGTTACGCATCCGTACCGCTATGCAAATCGGAACGATCGTATCATTGTGCTTTATATTGCAACCAACAGCTAGGTTTTTCGTTCGAAATTTTTGTTTAATCTGAAGGCTCTCGAAATAAATTGTAAGTAATCGTATCCATCGATCCGCTAGGTTAGTTGTATTACGCAAATTTTAATTGCGTTTTTAACACCTCTTTTAATTATTTGTGACACGAGACAACCATCTTGGCTCTAGCTGATTCGCTGATTTGCTTCCTCACTCTCTGCACTCTTCAAATGCTCTGCTCATAGAATATCACACAAAAACAAGTCAATGCCTAACAGTATCGAAGAAAAACGGCGTGCCATATAATTGTATATTCAAAAGAGTCAACAATCAACCACCTAATCCGACTTGCTAACAGAATCAACACATAATAAATGTATTTACGAAATTCGTAACATTTGCTGAATGTTTCATTTCGTTTAAGTATGATTTTCAATGCTGCATTTCGCTTGCAGGGCTGAGAACCTGCTTCATCGCATAATTATTGAAAGTGTCCAAACCTACTCACATCACATTTGCATGGGTTGGTGTACAAAAACCTTCATTCGCAAACGTTGCTTTTGGAAAATACATTCGGAACGAACCGGATCAACGTAAAGCACACATCCAGGGGATTGACTTAAAAGACAAATTGTAGGAAGTTGGGCTAAAGAAAAGTTGTCGTCTACCGTGTGAAAATAAACAAAACCCCATTTTTGATATCTCACCGAGGATCGACGTTTTCAAGAACAAATAAAGCAAGAGACAAAAAAGAAAGGAAGAGCATAAAAATGAAACCATAAGAAAATAATTGTGTATTTGTATATAATAGAAACGCAAGATAGAAAAAAAAGATCACAACACTAACAAAGCAGAACGAAAACAACGAATATAATTTAAAAAAAAACTACTACATCAAAGTATGCAAAAGATAACTCTACTAAACCTAGATACTATGCTTGCAAAAACCACACGAAGCAGAAGAATATGTAAACAAAACTAATTATCTATGTAAGAAACGTTGGAGAGCAGCAACAAATTACACGTAAGCAAACAAGCCTAAACTGTGCTGATATTGTGAAGTACGCAAGCGAAATGTTAGAAGAAAATAATAATGCTATGGAAAATATACGAGAACTACTAGAACGAAACACGTTTGTGGCGTTTCCTGTGTTTGTGAAACATTCCTATCAAATCGGGTAAGATTATTTACGAGTTAAATGGTTTAAAAACTAGCTAAACGAATCCTAAATTTCGTTCTTGCTAATCAGGGCAACTTATTGAGAAATGTTTAATGGATTACAGTGTGATCCAGTTTTGAAACAATCGTGATCTATCACCAATCATGGCGATAGCTTTGTGTTCGGTTGTAGTATATCATGTGACGGGGCAGTGCTTAATAAGTAAAATATCACAATCACGAGTATTGCGTTGCAATGTGAACCTTTAAATGGATTTATGCGAGACAAATAAGTTTGTCTTAGCCACCTGGAGATAACGTCAATTGAAGGGCTATAAATTTAAGTGTTTACTATTTACTTACCAGTTTAGCAATGCATTCAAAGTATGGTGTTGTCCCCAATGGTCCATTTTACTCTTTTATTACACGAAGCAGGATTCAGGTGTCAAAACTGTCTGTTGTAAAAAAGTAATCATTTTTGGTTTTACTCTGACACGTAATTGATTTACTTATCACGCAATAGTTCGTGCCATTGCTCGGCACCAGGCACACTTCCGGCTTTCTCAGACGCGCGCACACTCCCTTGTTGACATCGACAGCACCGTCTCTAGAAACATACGTACAAAATTCACAAAAATTACCCATGACGTCATGAGGTGAGCTTCTCCTGGCGTGCTACGATCCTCACACATTGTCAACTCAACTACCATCACGTGCGCTTGTTCCCGGCCAATCCACCCTGACACTACGTTTCGCTGACGGCGTGCGGCAAAAGGTTTTTTTTTTCACAGTTATTCGCCGTTTTCTGCAAGCTTTCGATTCGCAACCAGGAGAGCGAAGAAAAAAAACATTTCAACCAACGCGTGGAAACAAGCACACCTTCGGTGCGGAATCCATAGCGAAGCTGCCGTTCGGCACGTAGACCACCGGCTCCACTAACCGGTACCCAGTCGGGGTACATACATCCATACACACAAAATTGCGAACAGCATACATACACACACAGCCACACTACGTCCGTTGGGTCTCAGGTGATGACCACGAGATCGCGAATTACTAACGGAGTAATCAATTCCGAATAGCAACGTTTCCCACCGCATGAGGTTCAAAATCGAGCGATTACCACCGGGAGACGCACAAAGTAGCAGTTCAACCACTTCAGCACAAATAACACGAGCTAAACAATCAATCAACACACACGGCGTGCAGCATCCGTGCCACATTCACGTCACCAGCACCAGAAATTGTTGCGAACGCTACTACAACAGATAAATACAAAATAGTGAAGATGATTCCGAATCAAAGGCTACTTAGATGCTCAAACCAAATTTTGCCAATCGGTTTACTGTTAGGAAGATGTGAATCTCTGTTTTGAATTGAATTTAATATTTGCTTTAAAATCAAAAATTTGTTATGCTAAAATAAATAAAACACAATCATAGTTTTTCTTAAATGTCTATTTTTATCGAATTAAAGAAGTCATTGCTACGCACAGTTTTGGCGCAGTGATATCCCATCGGCAACTAGCAGAACACGACAAATAGCCGCAGCTTGAAAGAGAAAGGCAATGCGGCTAGTATTTCGCGCCACTCTATGACGTTTGCCGCTTATCACGCGTTCGGTGGAGCCGTCGGTTTCGCCGTCGTCGGCAACTTGCGTATCTTTGGCGTAACCTACTGCCGGGCGGGTTACCTTCTCGCACGAGCACATTCATCGACGACTTGTTCCGACGGCACGGACGGTGGAGCAAGCAAAACGGGCTCGCGTTTGGGTGTTATCAGCGGGTAGCGTACATGGCGCAGACAAACCCCATACTACTCTCCCTAGAATAGCAAGAAGCAGCAACCTCCCTCCCGCGAGGCACTAGTCGCGAAAGGTGATAAAAAGGTGACAAGAAAATTGATCGAACATAATGAAGACCAGCGGGTCGGGATGGGTATGAAAAATTTCCGCTTTAGGTAGAACACTCTCATCCACTGATAATCCGGTTCAAGTTCGCAGATAGACTCGACAGTGTTTCGGCCTGGATTCTCTTGATCTCGCGTCCCGTGTCCCGTTAGGCAGACATAGTCATTTGAAAAGGCACAACAAAAAAACTAAAAAATAGCTATGACTCGGTTTCATGTCATAAATCTGGCGACGAAGTTGATAACGATGGAAATTTAAATTACCCGACGTGTGCGTAAATGTTTTCGAGCCAATTGATTATTGATAAACGGAAAGTTCACCGGGATCCCTGACGGCATTGATAAGCAACTGCAGCGATGTACGCGATGTTTATTGTTTTGTTTCACTTCAATTAATTAACCGTGCCTGCCGGGAACTGCTTAGCTATCAAATCAATTGTACTATTTGTTATACTTAGATGCTATAATAATCGGGGTTTCAAACTCTGAATGTTTTTTTTTATCATTTGCTTAAAATTTCTTTATTCAATTCGATGACCTTTTTCCTGATGCTAATCCGCACCGAAGGACTGTTCCATATTTTTTTCTTTGAAAGATGGATTCCTGGAAAGCCTTATGCTTCTTCTATTTTCTTTTTATTGCTCTTCAGAGGGTGTGTTTAAGATGTCCTACAGCGAAAGATAATTTATCTGCCTATGATCAATTAGTACGATCGGAGAATCATGTTTGTATTTCCTCTTCTTCAAAGGTTTCTCGCCATCATGCCAATATACAATGAAAAAGTGGCTTGGTTTGAAAATCAATGCAAAAGCCTATCGTTTCCATCTTCCGTTCGCGATGTTCGATGGTTACAGAACTAATAATTTCATGTCGCCTGCCGGATGCATCGCCGTGTTTTTTTCGATCACTATGGAATGCGTCGTAAATCAAACGACGTGGGTGATTCGTTGATGTTCTATGCAATCTTTGGTTGTCTGTTTTGGATAGAGACAGTCCTGTGAATCGGAAAGATAGATATTTTGCATATGAAGAGTATCATATTCCAAATCAATTCATAGTTCCAATAATGGGGATACATAATTTATAACTCGCTAGTTAAACGGCAGTCACTGAATTTGCATCTTTGCAGATAAAGCAACAAATCACTTGTTCGGCACTGAGCCAGCTCGTTTCAGCACATCTCAGCTTATCCAACAGTTTTATTCCACCTGCTGTCGGTGAAACTTCGTCTGTCTGTGAAACTAACCTTCAGCGATCGCCGCAAATGCGACGAGTTGTAAAACTCGCTTCTAACGCGATAAGCTAAGTAATAGTTAATTACCTATGCCGATTATGATAAACTGATGCAGCGTTGAGCAATTAATACTAATTACATCGCCACTATAACAAGACACCGATACAGCGACTCGTCTGACCGTCTGAAAAAAATAACGTCTTTGGTATCGGATCCGTGGACAAGTCTGGTGTTTTGCTGTGCGATCTCGGTAGAGATAAGTTAAACCGGCCCCACCGGTGAAGTGATGTAGCAAAATGTATGCTCTAGTTTTCCACATGCCACATTACAGTGTGCAAGGAAATAGCAACGTGCATGCAAAGTACTTGAAGCAATAGAAAAAAGGAAATAGTCATGAGGAAGAAATGGTGGAGAAATTAATTTATTGAATTTTGATAATGCCACGATACACTTGCAAATGGTTCTCATTTTTCATTGCACCGCACAGGCCGAGGTGGGAACATCCACAAGCTTGTTTTGTAACCGAGTGAGAAGTGTTACTTTGTAAGTGTTGCGATTGGCTTGCCGAGTAGTTCGAATAATTTTCTGCCGTTTCAACGCACGCAAATCAATAACAGTAGCGGAAGTATTATGGCATCGCTACTGAACCATCACCCTTCGTTGGAGGGCCGGCAATGGGGTTATCGGTGCACTATTTATTATTTATTATTGAAAAAAAAACGTTTCAACTCTTTAAATAGAACTTAGGAAACTGAATGAGCCTTTCATAGACTCACAGTGTACCAACGTGTGTGTTGTTCAAATTAGATGACAAATACGTTATGATTATGAATGTGTTTAGTTTCTATCATTGATACGTCGTAATTTTTAAACCTCTGTTTTATGTACATAGTAAAGATATTGTACAATATGTTAAATTGAGACTTTTTGCATGTTAACTTAATTAATTTTACTTCAGTTCTTCAGGTGTATAATGTACAAACTATGATTTCCAATAATGAAGATTGTAGAGAACATAAAATCAATTTAATCGAGAAACACCTCTATCTGCAACGTTCATTTCAAACGTCCACCATGGGAAGCGCTGAATCATGACGTATAAACCAAGACGCATACCGCTGACAGAGCAAACGTAAACAGAGAGAAAAAAACACGATGACTTTTTGCGAGCTACGTGAAAACGGATAAAAAAACAGAAACAAAAATGGCGATGTACACAAATAGGATTGTTCGTTTCTCAAAATCGAATCCAGTTTTTAATGTGTTATCGCGTAATATCGGTTATAGTTCTAGTGCACGCAAATGGTACCAGCACCCCACCGTACGGTACATTTGTCTGGTGAGCGGTGGTTTGCTCGCGTTCACCGCAGCGACCTACCGAAATCGTCCCAAGGTCTACGCGCTCCAGCTGCGAAAGGTAAGTTCGTGTGTGCCGGAATGCGTTCAGCTCGTTCGTCGTATCTGGTCAAGTTCAATGTCGCAAACAAATAATTTCTTATCAGTGCTGTGTGGTGTATTAAAATCCGTTCGTCGCCCCCGGAATAGTGCGTTCATGTAGTGAAAATAGTTTTCGGGAAGTTCCGCGCGTGCTGATAATGCGAATAGTCGCAATGTGGTCGATGATATCGCGACAATCATCGCTGATTCATCGTGGGATAGGTCGTGTATGTGTTAATATCGCTCCAGGAAGTACGTTTCTAGTGGATAGTACTGGCATCATTATTCCGAAATTAGTTCAATCCCGTGGTGCTTCTACCGGGTAAAATGCTACGTAGTGGTTCGGTCTATTTTTGGATGATTTTTCGTTATTTTTTCTCAACTGGTTCTCATACGCAGCAATGTGCAAAACAAGATGTGTGAGTGTGTGAGTGAAATGTCACTGCAAGCCAATCGTATTGATGTTCTGTTTACATTTTTTAATGTTGTTTTTTCGCTGTTGGTATAATCGTAACGGATCGGTTGAAATGCTGTTCCTCAATCACAAGAGTATAGGCGAATGAAATAAATACTAACTTATGTAAAGCCGCGGATTGTAGTTGTTTGCTTTACAAATAGAGTTTATAAATTAAGAAATGGAGTATATGAATTTATAAATGCTTGATTCATTTTTGCCATATCAAGATGATCTTTGCTTTTAAATTCTTTAGTTATATAAACTCTTTCATGCATCATCATGTACGTGATTCGTACTTCGAAAGTCGTTACACCATGCAGAAGAACAAAAGAAATTTGAACTCATATTTGTAAGTAGGTATTACCATTTTAGATTAACATTTTTACACTTTAATGACCGGGGTCACGTGTCATTCACGTTGCGTAAATCTCCTTATCTTGTGGAAAAGTTTGCAAATCTACCAATATTTGCACAAGCCACAAGCCTACCCGTGCAGTATTTGCTAATTACGCATTGCAAATTCTTTCTGTCAATACCGAACACACTGTTTGCATGCGACCTTTGTGGCACACAAGCGAAAAGAGCGGTCACGATAAGATAGTCGATGATAACATTAGCACCACCCAACTAGCTACGCTTATCAGTCACTGAACTCGAATAGAAATGCTCTACCGCTGGTTTAGAAGTGGTAGAGGAGTATTTTATAGCAACTAGCTTAAACATTAAACACATTCCAATGAGCTTAAGTGAAAAGAATCGTTGCATAACATCGAGAAGAGCGATCGTAGGATATTTATTTTTACGATTTTTCCTTCAGCTACCATTGGTTGCATGGAAATAAATTGGCTGGATGATGCAATCAGGCCCATTAGACCAAAAAGAAATGGCAAGCTTGTTCCGTATGTGTCAACTAAATATTTGTGTCAAAGATAAAATCGTTTCTGGAACGGAATGCAACGGCTTTGGAATGCTAATGATGTTTAATGTTTAATTTTTATCACCATCACCATCGCCAAAAGCAGGTACTGTTAATTTTCTGTAAGATCCTATCAGTACATTCGTGTTGTGTGCCTTCTGCACTCGAAATCTGGACTATAGTCCTTTTTCTGAATTATAACGGATTTTTCGAACCAAATCTCAGTCGATGTTGTTAATTAACACAGTGCAATCTATTAGATCAACTTGTCAAACAACTGCCAATACCATCCTCTTGAATGTACACCTGTCGAATAGTCCTTAAAACTCACTTATGGGACATTACTCCAGTTGCTGTCGACTCGTGAGTCCAACAGGAAAGGCATGTTTTTTCAAACCCTTGAAAGATAATTCCATCCCCCGCTTAGAAGGGATGTAGCAGGCCTCCACAAGAATGCCTCTACAAGCACAAGAGCTTCTGTAGACTGGCCAACTCGCTGTTGGTATCACATTATTCCTCGAAGATACCGGCTCGTTGTGCTCTGCCTGCAAAGGACAACCGGTTGCGCTCGGTGGAGAATAGTGTTTGAGCTGCTGTTTCCGCAACACGACATTGCAACAAATGCGTAAACGGAAAACGAGAACGAGAGTGACAAATTTCTGACACGGTCGCTTCCTTTGCGAGTCGCTCCGCTTGGTCCTGGGTCCTTGCCTCCTCAAAGCGTTTCCCGTCAGACTGCGAACCCCTTGTAAACGACTTAATCCAACTAATTAAACCGGTTGACAGCCGAGGATCAATCATGTTCGTTTTCTCACACAGCTTCCATTTCGGTCCCTCTTGTTTTGTTTTTTCCCATCGGCCTCGCCGAAGAAGGTTACCGCGATCCCGCGATATGTTTCCCTTCCGTTCCGTTCCGTTCGTTACGCGTCGATGGCGGCAAAGTATAACCTGCTACCACGGTGCGCCTCAAGATTGATCCCTCTTTCAACGATCGCTGATAGTTGCGATCCACGCAATCACAACAATCACACCCTGAAGCGAACGTTTACCACAGCAGATGTGGTTGTACGGTTTTCAGGATCTCTTGTGAGACACTTTGACGCGTCCTGGGGGAGGAGAATGAGCGAGGAAACTCGAGGATGGTGGGTGCGTTAACGCGACAACGAATTGTCGTTATGGACGAAGTGGTGTGGGATTGTTGACTAATTGTTACAATTTTTCACCCGTCAAAACGGACCCACGAGGCGGAGATTCGTTTATTGGAAGCCGTCTCGGTGGTGAAATCCTACAAATGCCGGTGAAGATGTTTAGCGACATGTGATGCGATCACTGAATGAATTGTGATGATGTATGAAACCAACATACAAATTAGAAAAAAAAAGATTTACTTCAGGTGCTGTGAGTTTTGTTATAAATTGAATCGTTTGTACATTTAATGTGAAGCTGATGTTTGGATATTTAATTTTATTTATTTTTACATGATACAAAAATGGCTTAACGAAGTAGGCGTTTAATATCAAACATTCATTGTTAGACGGATAGAAAAAAAGGATAGTCGAATTTGAACCAGACGTGCTCATATTTGTTATTATTGTATTCCAGACTCGTTCTCACCGGTGAGGTAATCTGGAGTTTCCAGCATATCATGCCTTTTTCAGTCGTCATATCGGTCGTCGTCATATCGAGTAGAAGAATAATAATGAGCAATTCGATTTGTCGTTAGATTTCGCGACTTTCCGTCTTCATCACTATTACCTGTGCTCATCATTTCTGAAAGCCTGTGCTTTTCATTCTGAAATCATCCGCACGGAAATTTTCGTGATTCACGCATATTGTATAAGTTAAAGTTTTATTTGCTGCCGGTGAATCGTGGCTTGTTGTAAGTTAATACACACGGTACGACTTGCTGGCCAAGTTTTATCAAAACGAAACCGAATCATATTCCGATCAAAACTGCCCCTGGAGCCCTTCATTCCATTGAGCTACGCCTATGACGTGTCACAAGGCATATGTTTACCTTCCAACGTCAATCTAACGATCCAGTAGTGCCAGTTGTGTTCCAACATTCCGTAGCGCACCTGCATCATCTGATTTACAATCAAATGCGCAACAGCAACGCAGCGCAGCACAATTATGATTGAATGATAGAAAACTTTATTTCCTACGACACCCATTAATTACGGGGTTGCGATTCGTTCATTTTATGGGATGTGTTTCTTCAACCAACGGTTTGTGGCAACTGCACTTGCACCGTATTCGCAACAGACAGGCAGCCGGTTTAAGCAGATAAATGGCTAGTGTCAGCCTTTCTAAATCTATTTCTGCAATTGAGGCACATGATGGTTTTATGTTTCTGGTTTTAAGCCCGCGCTAGATAGATTTTTTTTTCTTAATAGAAAATTAGTTTTCTCGTATTTTGAATTATCTTCCGCTGGGTGGGTGTTCCTCATTCATAATGCTTGTCTCAAGAAGCGTAATTGGATTCACAAATGGAATTGCTTTTCTTCTATAGAAACCTTCTCACGCTCATTGCTGCCCTCTGTTACGATGGATTTATTCAATCAAAATCGCGTGGCGTTGAAATCGTGAGCAAACACTGGCTCGTAATGGACAGGACTGGCAACGCCCTTTCAGTTCATCGGATGCACAGCTCATGAAAGAAGAAAAAAACACTTCGGAAATGATAGTTTCCGTTTCCCTTCTTGTCTCGTGCTGATGCTGGCCGAGAAAGAGGCAATTAAAATGATGCGCTAAATGGTTGCCTAGAAGCTAAATTGTTATTGCGAGTTCTGATTGTGCTTGTGAAGATGGTTCAGCAAAGCATGACAGCTACTTTATCTGATCGAATCACTCGGTCAGAAGCGTGTTGACAGCTAATCCCTTATAAATTTATATTTACCACGAGTAATCGTGAGAGATTCGTTAAGATTTACTAGTTGAGGTGGTGATAGTATTAACACTAAACTATATTTAAATTTAAATTATAGATATCTGGGCCAAATTCAGATATATCTCTCATAGCTTTAAATTAATAATGATCACCTTGTCGATTGATTTCAGGTAAGCAAACGATCACCAAGTGCTTAGAAACATCCAATGACTATTATTTGCGCCTAATGATTCAATCAACACCTTCATTTTTTATTTGCCACTGGAAAATTACCAACGTTTGCAACACTCTCACCAATCGCCCGTATGCTGCCTTTCCTCATTTGGATGTTACCGCGCCAAATGATTTCGTACCGTGCGTGCTCCGAGCGGTGCGGATTTTTTTCTTCGTTCACTCAACTCGATCACTTCGCGATCGTTACCGCAATGCACAAGACGTGCGACAGCCCCTGAAGGGGCACGCAGTACGAGCAGTCGGAAAGTGGGAGGAGTCCCACTGGCGTCCGGGAAATTGGTAGGTTTGGAAAAATAAACCGCCCCTGCAAAACGGTGCACGATCGTTATCGCAAAAGCGCAAGCAAACCTTTTGATCGTAACGCGCTTACCGGTACGCGGTTGATGGAACCGCCCGGGGTGAAATTTGTGACATGCGTTCACAAACTCACAGCTGAAACGATTTATGCTGATTTAAAGCAAAACCACAAACTGGTGAAATGGGGAAATGAAGAAATTGTAGTGACGGGTTTAATCTTCGGGGCCGTGGGGGCGTCTCTATTTTACACTTTCTACGTGTTCCAGGGAGCACGAGTGCGTGTATTTTTGTTTGTATCTTACACCCTTCATATGGGGTGTTTGTACAAGGGTGTTAAAAAATGCTGACATGTATCATTTTTCAAACGTAAGGCGGTTCCGCTTCATCTTATCGGAGATGCCATTTAGGTATATTCAATTAAATCCGATTCAACACCCACATCGGCAACACCTTTTTCATCAATCAGGAATTACTAAGAAGTGGGAGGATATTCATCAAAAGCGTCCAAAATTAGGCACGATTAACATACTAAGTTCCGAAAGTAATCTAATCAATCTTAACAATTTTTATGTGAAACAAATTTTGGAGAACATTATATTAACCTGTTTTCTACTTCCAGCCGGGTCATTGCACTTGCTGGTACCGTGCTGTGTGAATACTAAATACCGTTGGCTGGTTTAATTGAAGTATTTAGAACAGCGCACACCCGCCGTTTGCACGTCACCTACGCACGCGGTCAATGCGTTGCAATCCTTCTAAAACTACTCACTATCAGCGGCGAAGGGACCAGCGCAATCGTAGCCGAGGCAGGTCCTATGAAGGCCTGCCAAAGAAGGCATGCGAACAACTGTTTTCATCAACTGTGTAATTTATGGGAGCTATTCTTGATGCCGCCACGGCACCACCGGCTCGGAAAAGCAAGCCGACAGGGAAAAGATCGAAATCGCGCTGGGCAATTTATTGATCGCTCTCAATCACTTTCAATTGGGTGCGCGTGTGCGTACCAGGATCGAGCGGTAGGTGCTACGGCGCGAGCTCGCTTCCCGGTCGACGCTAAAGGGCTCTCGCGAAATGAAGATATTAAAAGTGCCCGCACGCTGATGATTTACGCCTCGGTGGCCCCTCACTCACACGAGAGGCTCACATATTTTGGAATCCATTGCGAAGACGCGGTGAGATATCTGGAGCATATTGATTCCCACTATCATGGGTGATCATCATTACCGTCGTCGATGGTGGTGATTATTTTGTTAAAAGTGGTATGGATCAGTGGAACGTGTCGGTGTAAAAACACCTCATAAATTACAGTTGCCTTGCGTCGGGCGCGAATCATCATGCTTGCGAATTGATGATCGGCGATAAAAACTCTTCGCGATGATTAGTTTCTCTCAGTTGGATACAGCCCTGATTGCCCTCGTTTAGATGTGGAGCAAACGCTTGGATGGGTTTATAAATTGTTGCAAAAGCCAATTGATGGCATGTGGCATCTGGTTGATTTTTTTTATTTCAAAAACTTACATTGTACCAGAATTATTGCATATAAAATTTGCCTTTTAAAGGATTTACTTTCCTAAAAAATCAATTATAATTTTTAATACATTATTCATCAAAAGATCAGTTATCAAAACGTTTTATTCAACATTATAATAATCCATTTCTCGCTTGCAGACGTGTACAGGACGTTGTATTACTCGTTAATAAAATGGCTCAATAATCCCAGAGGCGGAGAAAATACAAACAAAACCATGAAAGTTCGGTGCATCTCTGATTCGTGTGCGGTTGACCACTTTCGAAGGAGCCCATGGAGCGGAACATGCGTATTCGACAGGCGTGTGCATTCTCCACGCACAACACATAACCGTGTCCGCGAAAGGTCAGGAGAAGACTTTTTCGCCAGCCACACACGAACGCTTCCCGTGCAACACGGCATAACCTTCCTTCCTGTCAGATGATAAATCATATCAGTGCGACCGCTGATCGCGCAACTAACCGGTTGCGTATTATTAAATTGTTTCCACACCACGACGCCAATCCGTGCTGCACCCTCGTACGGTAAACTGCGGGGTGAGATCCATTTGCGTCTAGCAGCAAGTGGTGCCTACGTGCGAAACTGCTCGTAGGTCCGCAAAATCTGCCCGACGAGGTGACGTTATTTATTTATTTTTTCAACGTGCACTGTCGTGCTGGTGGAGATATTAAAACAAAGCCTAGTTAAAATTGAAGCTAGTGTTTCCATTTTAAGTTCTGAGTTTTCCGTCCAACCCATGCTCGAATGAGTAATCCGTCCGGAGTAAGCATAAGAGCTTATACGAAGCATAAGAGTATTAATCGACTCTTTGTGCTTTAGAAACAGGTGAAATTTTGAATAATAAACTTACTATCTATAGTATAATACAGTCAAAAAACTTTTTGTGAATCATAACTGTTAGTTTGTACTTCAATTTCCCCAATTCAAATTTTATTTCAGATATGTTGGTCTACCGATAACAAATCCGACCCCTCAAGCCGGTGGACGATATTATTTTTCACTTTTTAAAAACAACCGGCCGTTTTCGTTCGCACCTAATTTGGTTCAGGGTCATGGTCAAGGTAGGCCCCACGCGAAAAGGAACACAATTCGATATGTCGCACCCATAAATGGCCAGTCGACACCGTGGAGGAGGTGTACCGATTCCGATCAGCAGAAAATCGCGAACAGGAATCATGTTTCGCACGACGTGAACGCCGAACATTCCGGTCGCGCTTTCCTTCACTTTCATTTAGAGTAAGCTGGACTTTGGCAGAAGGAGTAAGTTTGTTTGTTTTTTTCAACGACAAAAGCAAACGGCGAATAAAACCGCATACAGGCAAATTGACCAGAAGTGAAGCACCAGACGATGTGGGGTTTCACGAGATCTGCTCGGTTGGAAGTTCCCTGGACCCGTACCGAAAACCTGTGCCATAAAATGATATCACCATCGTCCAGAATGGTCAATAAAAGTGCAAGTTTTTCAACGGCCAGTTTCGATTCCAAAAAAAAAAGTGTAATACATTTGTGTGTGCTCGTGTGTTTGTTTTCTTCCCCACACACATATGAACTCTTCCGAACCGTTCTGGAATCTGCATCTTATGGCTGATCTCGATCGTGCTTGCTCCGCGGAGAAAGGTGACGATGGGCACGGACGGTGACGCGATCCGGAGCAAACTAAAAGCATTCGTGAGCCGGCTAATCGAGATGTGATAAAAATGTATAGCTTTTATGCGGTAACAAAACGGAACCTGGTGCAGTGGTAATGCAGTTTAAAGTGGAGCTCTCTGAGACGTTTGCATCGAAACGTTAATGTGGTACGCTCGGACTGATCCAGTTCTGCAGAAAATAAGACAAGATCACGAAAAGACTTGCATCTCATGCCTACACCTCGGACGTATTCCTAAGAGGTAACTTTGAACACAAGTAATACAATATCGATCCGCCACCGATTTGGGAATAAAAAATGCTGCCCAACTTGACGAACCATTTATTGCACACTGATTTGAGTGCACGCTTGGCTTGGTACGGCGTTTTTATTCCTGGCCACGGTAATAGTTTCGGGGTACGCTTGCGGTGCAGGTCACGACTTCCGTCAATCTTTCGCTGGAGATCGAATGTCAATGACACAGCCAACAGTCGACAAGACTCGTGTACGGCACAAATGCGTATGACCTGCCGCTTGCCTAACACGCAAAAGGATTATTACTGGCTGATCAATCTTTCGGGAGAAACACCGGTCCCCGTTGTTCAAAGGGGAGCAGAAAAGGGTACCTTAACCTTGAACCTGGGACAAGTTCTCCAACGCTGACATCTAACAAGATCTAGATCTACGTGGCGGTAGTGGTACTGGTGGTGGTGGTGGTGGTGATGCACTGTGCTCGCTAGGCTGGACAGCACGGAAAAGGAAATGAAGATATATATATTTCAATGATTCATGAACAACAGGCACGCATTCGTAACGATAGGGACATTCCATGCGATGCACCATGCCATGCAAGCCATACCACGGGGGGGGATGGAAATGGGGTGATGGAACCAGTATCGGATTGGGCTATGCGCGGCTGGAATTATCAATTAGATCTAGTTTTCTGGTGAGCATTATCCGGTTCGCTTTACGAAATGGAGCTACGCAACCATGCTGGTCGAGTCGCCAGGAAGGATTGGAACTTTTTCTATAGAATTTCCAAAGAAAATTCCTAACATGGTCCAGTGATTTTAAATAACCCCGATATTTGGACAACATGTGCTTAAAAGCATCTTTTTTATTCCCTTCCCTCTAGCTCTACTGCTTTCCAGGGCGTAATTGTGTAGCATATTTTTTTCTTTAATAATTTTAATTTTAATTTTCCAGTGTACCAAAATTCTGATCGGAACGTTTTATATCGCAAAAGACGGACCATTAGACTCCGGGTCATTGATTCTCCTCATCGAAGGCGGCGAATTAATGGGAATTTAATAAAAGTTTCATAATGCGCGCTTTCAAAGTCACGATAAAGTCCACTTATTTGTCCATTACTATCGTTTACGTCAGCAGAACGCTTACTGTCGACCGATCATCACGAACGACATGTGTATCATCGTAAACTTCGTAGCTCCACATTCCGCGCTATCTAAACTGTCAGGCTCGATTTGATTTTCCTATAAAATAAAACACACATCAAATGGCTCAATCTTGGCTAGGAGTTGCCGAAAAAACACCGTCACACAACTCACGAACGCCGGGGTCGGGGTAAATGATTTGCGTGCGCGTGGGTCGAAATGGATGTCTGCGCCGGATGAGGGAGGTGTTTGAAGCGAGACGCAAGTTCAGCGCGATGCGATCGTTATTTTATTCAAACGAAGATCGCATCTTAACACTGGGACAAACTTTCTCGCCCTCCCCGGCGATTTGGAAGCATCCCTTCCATCCCAGCGTTGCTTCCCTGGCTCTGTTATCCACCCGCTTTAGTGGATGAATGTTTGGCGGCAAGTATGTTGCCGTTACCATAAGTGGTTTTTGATGGAAGCAAATTTCTTTCATCGCAAAACATCGCCATCAACGTCGATCATGGTTTACTGTTTTAAATGTGATGTGTTTTTTTGTGTGTTCTTGTGACGATTCTCGTTTTTCTTTCGGAATGCAAGTGCAGCGTTTCTTTCAGCACCATTTTTCGTTCGTTTTTTGTGCAAATAAAATATGTCGTTCCTGTGATAAGAATGCGTTTCGGGTGTGATATTCCACGATCAAAGTAATACAATAAAACATTCGGCAAATGTGAATTTTATTGAAGCGTAATGGTTTACTTGCTGCGCCTCTGTCCGAATTTTCGGCAGCGGCACTCCTGCATAATGAACCACATTTCGGCACCACGAGAACCCCAAAGGGGAGCCGCTGTCGTTGAGACAGTTCGTAAAATGGACTTTCGGACACGACGCCGATGGCCGACAGATCACGCAATCTTTCGTGTATCGTTTCTGGAACAATTGGTTTGTTGCTAAATCAAGTAACACTTCGAACTTTACGATGCCACACATTGTACGCTCAGTCGCGGGAGCACGATTCGCAGTAGCTCTGCGCATTCTACAGTTTAATGGTGGTGAGTTTAAATTGATGAGCATTACTGATTGGAGATCTTAAAAGTTCGGCTGGGGCGGAAATATTTCGTCGATGTCAATGAACGGGCACAAAATGAGTGGTTTTTATATTGTTTGAATATCGTGTTTTTAATTCATTTACCACTAGTTATCCCATATTCTACCAATTCTACGATTTCTGTGTGTGTTTAGGACAAACATTCATTTTTCGGTCATTATCGAAGGCGCTGAAACGAATTTATGAAAACAACACCCCAGGATATCACAACATTTTAATGAGGCAAATCGAATGAAAATCGAACTGGTTTTACCAATGGCTCCTTACAAAAGGAACCCTTGCTGCGAGCGAACCTGAACCAGAGCCTTCGATCAGAACCTGAGACCTTCGATCATTCTTTTTCTATTTATGTTTAAAGCATTAAATGCTTCTTGCCGAGGAATCTAGATCGAAGGCAAGGCCGACAATTTATTACTATCAGGGATTCGAGTATAAA
This sequence comes from Anopheles farauti No. 4, assembly GCA_000956215.1. Taxonomy (NCBI): domain Eukaryota; kingdom Metazoa; phylum Arthropoda; class Insecta; order Diptera; family Culicidae; genus Anopheles; species Anopheles farauti No. 4. Next base: position 21,845 of record JXWZ01003306.1, read on the forward strand.
TCGTTTTCTGTTCATTTGGTCGACCACGTGGCAGGAAGAAACAACGACGTGAAAAACGTGATAAGAACCAAAGCAGAGTAAGAAGATAATAATTTATGTGAATAATATGATTTCTCCAAGCCACTTGCTACTTTTGCTTTGAAGTCATTTTCGTAGTAATTTGTCGCAAAATATTATAAAAGTGCTTATGTTTAGTTTGCAATGTATCTATCTTTCTAAATGAAGAATCGCATGAACAAGTGGTTCTTCATCGTCGGCATCCATAAACGTTTGCCGATGATCCGTCGTTAGCTTATCTTAATTCACTTCGCCGGTCAATAGCGTCAAACATGCACTTCGTGAGTTTCTATCTGCACCTTTCTTTCACACCATGAACCCAAAGATTCTCCCATTAACCGGCGGAGGTCGCGTGTGAGTCGATCGAAGAAAACTAATGGCATGCCGTTTGGAATACACCCCCTCGATCCTACAAGAAAATCAATAAAAACTCATAGGTAGCGCACCGTTTACCCTTTGATTTTGTATGTTTTAGGCACATGCAAGCGGTTGGAGCTGGAGCGTGTCGGCATATGTGCCTTTGAAACGCTGGCGCCATATGGAAACGGGTTGAGTGTACGACACGGAAATGAAAGGCAAGGCGCGTTCATGCCGGCTGCATAACGCGACGATTGCGATTCATTCGCCGTGACCTGACAGGAAGAGGTTAAGGTTAATGGTGTAGGCGTTATTGTTTGTGTGCATCGCATGGGTTGATCTCGCGTGCGGCCGAAAGGCGTGATAACACGGGCTAGTTGAAATTTATGTCCTTACTTGCTTAGATTTAGATCGCATAGTGCAGATTATTTCGTTGCGGATGGAGTTTTGCGATGAGAGTGCTCTTTGCAGCGTGAAGAAAAATTGTAATTAGAAACTCGTTTTTAATAATAAAAATCTGCTTCTTGAAAACGCATAAGTCATGCTTCCATGCTCGATCACACACCACCAACCACGGTAGCCATATTTTAGTGTTAAAAAATGAATCCTTCACTGCATACAAAAATATATCAGTACCACCTACAAACAGCACAATACATTACTGCTTTTCGATCATCTTCGTGTGGTCACGCTAAATTAGCACGCGTTACATTCATGATGCTTCCAGTAAGGAGCCAAATCATATGAAAAGAATTGCCAATGCACCGCAATTAATCAACCGCTCGCGGGATAAGCCACCGCTGCCGTCATTTTATTTGCATTTCGATGGTGGTACTGCATAACCCCACGCAATCAATGGAGCCTTTATTTATTCAATTTCCAAATGCTTCCTACCGCATCGATCGCTTGATCGAAGCAGAAGCTACCATGGGAGAAAATATCAAAGGAAACCCGAAACGGGTTCACCCTTTTTGAGAGATCGTTTACCTACAGGAGGCTTGATTGTTCGCCGCTTGTATGGGTGTGCGAGTGCGGATTATTAATGGTAATAAATTACACTTCTAACCAAATTCTGCTTGGGTTCGGTTGTAATCTCTTTTGAACAAAAAAAAGAATAACAAAAATGCAGGCAAAGGTAGCTCGCGGGCATGTGAAGATATCAATGGGAAACTTATCTCAATCGAAGCGAGGAAGGAAAGTGAAGAAAGAGAACTCTACAAATCACACGCGAAACCTAATGCATTATAATGTATGTCTTCCGAACCGGGTTAAAGATCCCACCCGATTTTGGGGATCGTACCGGACCTTTTTGCTGGTCGCTCATCGAAGCTGAAGCTCCACGCGTGTACCCCAAGTGGACACAACTAGTCACGCGGCAAACACCCCCCGGGTTTCTCGAGCATAATTTGTTATGATCTCGCGATATCGATCGCCGAACCGGGTCTGATCGGGTCTTCCGGCGGATGAATCAATTGAGTTGTGTTAGGTGTAAAGTAGGTGGAACGAACGGGGATTTATATTGTTCTACTTTTTTTCTGTCTTGCTCTCTACATAGGGTTAGAATTAGATCGTTTGATCACCCGAGAAAAGATCAAGCGTACGAATGCCGCATGTGTTGTGGATCATTTGTGATCGATTTGAGGAAATGATATCTCAATTAATTTGCGTTAATTAAAGGCCCTAGGATACGATCGCCGACGCGTGAAATATTGGAGTTTGAACCGGTATTGGACAGTTTGAAAAAAGGAAAACGTTTCTTTCTTCAAAATCACAGCGCATAGAGCAATGTTTAAAAAAAACGGATACTCTACAAATGGGCGGAGGCTACGTGTCGATAAGTATAAGGTTCTTCAAAGCTAGATGTTTCTCAGAACTTGTCTAGCGCACACAACACTTCACCAATAGGACTTCATATAATAATCGATCAAAAAGAAAACATCAGCCTACGATTCGTGTCCCATTGATTTGGTGGAGTGTTAAATATTGATTTATGATTATCCGCCCAAGGTGTAGCAAGAAAAACAAGGCAACTTTGTTGCAGTCGGTTAACGATGGAAAGCATAATTCGTTCAATTTATTATGGAAAGAAAAAGGGAAGTTGTTTCGGGAGTGATAAGATGATAGAAATAGATAAAAATATTTAGAAAATAATCAACCACCGACATGTCGCATAGAGGAATACTGAAACTTTATTTAATTTTTTTTTATAATTGAGAAATTGTGCTAGAAAGTATGTAATACAATTTTGTTGAATAATTCACTCGAATTCTTTCAAACGCCAACGCAGTTAGTTCGTCAAGCAGCAGCACAATAATTTATCGCTCTCCATTACAAACGAATCAGATTCTTCAGCCATTTCCTTAGGCGGTCTTATACTTAAGTAATGGTTAACACGGCATGGCAAACGCCACAAATTGAAAGGATCGCGAATCATGCACCAAAAGCGTTGATCCGCCGTTCCAACTCCACCTCATCGGTTATTGAATTTGCATGCAAAATGCGCAAGGCCGTTGATTTAATCGACCAACAAGTGCGCACCCGGTGTCTTTTTTTTCTGTAAGTTGAAAGGGTTTAATGCGCAAAATTACCGCTTGTAAAGCCCGCTAATGGATTAGAAAAGGAAAATTTATTAATACCTAAGCGCGCTGGTCCACCAACGACATGCTCGCCTCGGGCTGAACCCGGCTCGAGAGTCACTTTCGAACTTTTCGGGCAGATGTAAAATAATAAATTTAAACTCTATCGCCCCCCGATGGAAGGAGAAGGCGTTGTCACACTGCCGGACCAGGTATGGGCAGCGTTTTATCGAGCGATTGATTCAAAGTCCGGGCTCGTCGGGAAGGCGGTGACCGGGGGGGTGCTACTTTGCAACTTTAATTCAATTTTACCTTTTTCGTCACAAACACATAATCATAACAGTATAGGAAGAAGGAAAAAACACCGACAGCCCGCAGTTACTTCGCTCCACTACTAAATATTTCGCCAGGCTATTTCTCGTCCACGCAAAATCGGGCAACACAAATGAATAGACGATACCATAAGAACCGGGCATTAATAAAGCGAGATCAATCTCGGCCATTTAGCGTGCTAGGGCCACCAAAAGATTCCCCTGAAGCTTTTCTGTTTTCGATAGTTTTGTTAGGCCACCCGAAAACGTTCAGCGTGGCTAAGATCCACTGGCGCGAAGCGCGTCATGTCTAGACATAGGTACGTTATCGAGCCATATTGTCTAGAGCCGAGCATCGTATTAAGGAAAGCTGAGAAAAAAAAACTCGCTGACCGGTGGCAAACAGCTTATAAGATGGCTATGCTGAACCGGATCGAAAATAAACGTCCCCACACCCGTTGGCCATGCGGTGGTTGGCATCGCGTATCGCGGCATCTTGCAAAGCTGAACTATGCACCAATAGACATGTGGCTGTGCGTGCTTTGAAATGATCAATAATTTACGCTAATTTATGCTGTCATAATTGTTACGATCCGCATAAATACGGCGATCAGGCACAACGTGCGGTGCTGGTGAATGTGGCAGGCATCCCATTTTTATGTGCCGGTTCCGTGGTGGAATGTTTTAGGTCCGGATTCAGCATCCCCGCAGCACCTACGGAAGCGTTTGGCCCTTTCGGATGAGCTATGATCAGTGGGAAGCTGATCGAGGTGTGTTGGGAAATGGAATGTGTCTTACATCGTTTAGTGTTAAGTTTAGTGTAATATACACCTAATGTGTGTTAATGTTTCATTAAATTATGGTACCCCGCATTAATTTTCCGCATAATTATGCAACAATCCGGAGACATTTTCATACCCTGTTTGTTAGAAGTGGTACAAGAATTATTTGCATAAAGCAAACAGGTTCATAAATTGTCAATAGATTTTATTGATAATTCAATTAATTTCTTTTAGTATCGTGTTCTTGATTGAATTTTATACTTTAATTTGCGTACCTTATTTATGAACGTTTTTATAAGGTCAATAAATCGTTGCACTGATTTGAATAAATCATATACTGGTCATGAAACGATCGCGACACACATTACTGTCACCCATTATTTAAAGCGTAACTTCCACTTTCACGTAGTAATTCAACCTGTTCTCATTTGCGTTCTCTTTGCAGGTACGTAATTGCTTCACATTGCTGCGACACACACACACACACACCGAGCACGATCCGCGTTGGGCAGAAGAATATCACCGCCAGTCGGTCGAATCGGTAAATCGGCCCCAGGCACCCATGAATTCTGCCGGTCCAACATAAACGGAACGTGCATCAGCGGGCGCAACGCGAGCACCAGAAATATGGCATCCCGGTATGCCACCCCGAAGTGACCAATAATTAGATGCTGTGTTGGAGCTTTCTATAGATACCGCCTCGCTTGCGGGATCGTGTAGCGTACGCGTGTTTTGAAGATGACCAGTGGTGCTGGTCAGGTGGAACCCGGGAGGTCCCGGGTGGACGGAGGCAGAAGGATAGAGTTCTTGCCAAAAGAGATCAAATTTCTCTCATGTTTCCACATCCGCGCGACACTCCGCTATAACTTATTCTGCTTCAGCGCCGCCGCTGGTGTCGCCGACTGGTCGGTACCAGCGGTTTCGTTTTAGTTTTATTTTACCATCACGGTGTGGATCGTGTGGACCGCGCATCGACTGCCAACGGTTCTCACACCCACTTAGACTGCGAACGCAGAGCGTGTGGCGGATTCCACACGAGGGATGAAATTCGTCTGATTAATAAAACAAAATCGGAGATTTATTGGTTCGAGCTTTCCGATTCGTGTCGTGCGCGTGGTGGAATCGAAGCGGAACATCAGCGCGAGATCGGTAACATCGCGAAGCAATAATGCCTTTTCTAACTAAATTCTCATGAAGATAACGAAAAGAGCGTATGAGCTGG
>JXWZ01003308.1:0-35007 GCA_000956215.1 Anopheles farauti No. 4
AGGTCAAATTTTACTGCAAGGTGGGTCCAAACTGCAGGTTTTTCGAACAAATGATTGACTGCGACAAATCTTCCATGTTACAAAATATGTGTAGCATTTTGTGTTTTCCAGCGAAATGTATGCAATCAAAAATATGATCGACTGACTGAGTAGTTAAAACTGTTTCCTGCTCCGAATAAACGACATCTACCGTGTTATGCAAGCGGAAGCGGTTTCTTATTGTTCGAAATAAAAATAAACATCTTGTTAAAATTCCAACATTTTTTGGGCGCACCACGCTGACCACAACCACAATTTAGTCGCTTCAACGTTTTGTCTCCACAACGATGTTGTGTGGCGAAGCGAATAGAGGATGAAACAGTGCAAAACATGAGAGCTGCGCCGGTGCGGTGCAAAATGTGAAATAAAATAATGTCACCCCATCGAACCGGCCCTTCCTCTCAACAGCGACGCGTTGGGACATTTCACGATTCCCTTATCCGCCATTTTGACGGTGCGCGCAGCATCCGTGCAGCGATCACCTTCAATGCCCCAATTATGAGCAGCAGCAACAACAAAAATGTGACACTGGCCAGTGGAGATAGAAATAAAGCGAGAGAGAAAAAGTAAGCAAACCAGAAACTGTCCATCGAACTACCAGAAGCAGATCCCCAAAAAGAATGGCAACAATTGGACGCGAATCAGAAAAACATCTCACGAAACATGCCAGCGCTTTGAAGAATACAGCGAACTTAGCGCAGTGAAATGAATAAAAAAAAACCTTGACAAATTACGACAAAAATGCAACGATCACTTTGATGAAGGATGCGCGTTTGCAGGACCATAGCTTCATTTTCGAAACAAGTCATTAGCGATGTGCAAGGCGTCGCTTTTCCAGCCAAAAAGCGTGGAATAATTTTTCTTCCACCACGAGCGCCTTTTTTGTCTCTTGATAGGATACCCCTTCAGTGACACGCCGATCAAGCGGGACAGAAAAGCCAAGCACGATATTTGCGATAAATTGTTGCTATAGACCCCGTTTGCTCCACATTCAAGCTCGAAAAAACTTTATTGGAAATAAAATATTTTGATTGGTTCTATGGTTTACGTGTTTTTTTTTGCTATCCATTTTTCACTGCTGTTCTGGCGTAGGTTACTTTTTAGCCTGATTAGAGGTCAGAGCCCGTTCAAAATTGCGAATGAAAAGTCATCACTTAGCTCAAACTGTAAGAGATTACAGGATGTGCTAGTTTTTTTAAAGCCATTTGTGTATTTTCATCTCTAACATAACTTTATTCGTCCCTAGCCTTTCAAATTCCAAAAAATTCTCTAGCTTTCTCGTCGGTTAAGACGCAATCAATAAGCCCGTCTTCTGCGTGTCTGCAAAAGATTTTAATCTTTTTTCCTGGAAATCTCAACATCAGCGTCGAGACCAAAATATCTTCAGTGTACGCGCGTGCGGGGGCAGAGCTCAACGATAAGTCACATCAGTCAGACGAGAGCCTTAATTAAATCACATAAATTTACAACTCAATAGCGGACTGCGGCTTGTCAGCAAAACATTTTTTGCTCTTCACACTTGTTAACCAATGTCACACACGGGCCAAACACTGCAATGCGATAGGGAACCGTACTTGCATAGCACTTGCGTGGTCGGCTAATTGTAGCCAATTGAATGTATATTACATTATCATAAATAAGTCAGTTTGATTAATTGTACAATTGCTGCGCCGTCCAAAAGTGCTGATGCACTGTGTTAATGAAAGGAGAACAATGACGGTAGGAAGATACAGTAAAGAAAATTTGAACACACTCTCTATATTGAAGTTACAGTTTTTAACGTTAATAAAAAACTACTATTGTTAAAGCAACGCAATTTATTGGTTTTTACTAAGAAAGCAACGATGAAGTATAAAGCCATATTTAATTTATCATTTGTCTAGCAACCGTCCTACCATAACACAATAAAATAAGAATTAACAATATCTGAAAACAAAACTTAAAGTTCATCGCAAATCATAGAAACCTCAACTGTTGTTCAATTCGCAATTCAAAATGTTAAAACTTACTAGCAATCGGTTATCCAAACAATGTATGCGTGTATTAAAACAACTTGACAAGTTCCATTTTTTTCTTATTTTCGGACAATTATATTATTAATATATTAAAACTTAAAAATTGTAAAACTTTTAACGAATAAAAAATCTTACATTTTTTTAAGTTTTAAAATATTAATAAACTTAAAAAACAATAAGATTTTTCAAATAGACACTTAACTTAATTAACAATTAACTTAATAACATTTTTCAAGTTTTAAAATATAAATAATATAATTGTCCGAAAATAAGATACAAATGGAACTTGTCAAAGTTGTTTTAATACACGCATACATTGTTGCAAGAAAAAATTAGGAAATGTAAATACACCAATATTGTAAAACAGCTTTAGAACGTGGCCTACATCAAGTTCGATGTGTTCATGTTTCTAAATTAATAATATTTATATATTTTTCACTAAATCCCCGGCGAATAATTTTCACATGTATATGATCAAGCACATTTAAAAAAAAATTCAGATAAACTTCATGTAATTGTTTAAATTGAATTTACTCATTTGAATATTATTCTTAATTCATCGCCTTGTCCCCGCCTTGGTAAGGTGTAGAGGAAAGCGCATTCTTGACTATTCGGAGTTTAAGCATTTCTTTGCATCTTTAAAAACATCGTACCAAACGCCGAGCATTATGCTGCGCGCAACTTTCCACAGTAATTGAAAATCAACTCCTCAAACACTTGCACCATTCATCGTGTCATTTATCATACAGGATTAACATTCCACCTGGTAACTCTTTCATTCACAAACCTACACCAACCATTGCGTCCTGCTTTCAAGCGTGAATGTTTCGAGGATATTTATTCAATGAATGGCATAGCTTCATCGGAAAAAGTAACACAATCTCTTGGCATAGCAGAAAGATTGTCCTTTCCCTCCCGAACTCATTCATAATATCCTAGCGGCCTTTCCGTTTTTGGGGTGATACGCATCCGTTTCCAACCGTTGGTCCGCCGTCTTTGAATGACCGAGGCCGAATATTAGAAAAGTCATGTTCGGTCATAAATCTTGTGCGTCCATCAACGTCGAATTGCCCTGGTCATCATCGATCGAACTTTTCTATAACATTTCGGATCCTTTCGGGATGGATCAAGCAGCTCATTTATTAGTTTATGACCGCTGAAGGACCCCTGAGAATTCACTTACTGTTTGTTCACGATCTGATGCCCTCTTCCAAGCCTTTCCTTTGTACTCGCTTGCCTGCCGACTTAATTGCCCACCCTCGTTCCACGCTCAAGTGGCCACAGCTATCGTGAAGTGGTTAATCATTAACAAATAAACACCCGTACCTGAATACCGAAATTTCATTCATACCCGACGACAACCCGTGAATGTGGAGAAATCTCGAGGTGGCATTATACTATTGAAGAACATTGTCAGCGCCCGTGAGTTTAAATGGTCCTTCATTTGGATCAACAACGAGTCGGTGTTGCCATATCCCGTGCGGTACTTTTCCTTTGAGCTCGAAAGAAAGAGAGAAATTATGAACGACAAGCTAGACAGCCCGTCGTTCATCCTATGTTCTGGAACGAATTTACTGAAGAAATTTCTTATGGTCTTATTCGTGATGAGTATTTCTATTTTCGTTTAAAGAAAATTATTCTTAATGTTTGCACCATTCAGAGTGATCATTGAAAATCGTTCAAAATCCTATTAGAATTTCATAACGATTAAATTTGAGGTTTGAAAGTACTTTTGTCATATACACAAACGGTTTGTGTGTGTGTTTTTTTTATTTGTAATAAACTTATCACTCACATTGCACATTATGCGTTACAAAATTTGTCCCCGTTCATCACATTAACGACCCTATACGCACGATAAATTCTACGCGAAGTACCACTAACAATGATATCATTTCTTGCTGCAGATAAATATCATTGTAAGCAAGTCTTTTTACCTTCTGCAAGTTTATTATTTTCTCCCAACCACACCGATAACTGCATGCGAGAGAACAACGTTACTCTACCACAAAGATAGCACAAATCGCATCCTCGAATAGCAATAAATCAACCGTTTTTCAAATGGTTCTACGCACACCGAAAATGTCGATGCTTCCCCTCGGTGCAGATAGTGATTCAAACATTTGCCTAGACCAGAACAGAACCAATGAAACGATGTCCCAATCACGAGTTTACGTCTGTGTGTATCAACGGATCAATAATTCGTAAACGTAGTAGGACGTTGGTAAGACCAATGGAACGATTGCCAAAATTGGCTGGAAATTGAATTAAACTTCCATTAAACGTCCGCTTTACGACGGCTAACCTCTGTACCGGGTTGTACACATTTTCCTGCCCATATTTTTACACGCTTATTCCTACCCTACGTTTCACGCAAGTCATGTAGTCGTACACGAACGACCAGTAGTGCATAGTGGAATGGTTGAATGAGCTGCAAACGACATAACGCTGATAATCACTCCAATAAGCACCGAGTGTTACACTTCCGCTGTCTGTGGACAGGGCAAACTTCCGTGTCATGTAAATTTTTCATGCGACAGTAAAATGAACGATATTTTTAAAGTAACGAAAATACGAAGAATAAATCCGAATGGCGTAGAAGCTTGCCATCGTACAAGAGATTTCGGAACTATCATAATTTTGCTACGGCCAAATTAAATTTAAGTATGGTAAACAGTGTTTGTTTTAACGAAAAACTAAATTGTAATCAACAAACAATTACTGCTAAGCCAGGCTAGAAATATTGTTCATGTAAATGATCTATCATTTTCCGAAATCATTAGTTTTCGAATACGATATTTTTCTATACTTTTTCCTTTATATTGATTAAAAGGGTAGTCTTAAAATTTCAGTAATGGCTTCATAGATATATATAATATCAAAACTCAGAGGGTTTTTTATCTTTATGTAGAAAAACGGAACAAAATACTCCTGCTCTACCTCTCTCTTTTGGCTTAAGGCTGTCTCGAACTTTCGATTCTTATTTACTACTAATCTAACGTGCCAAACATTCGAAACCATTTGACACCTCATACTAACCTCCGATTTGCATTCGTATTCATGCTAATGTTCTTCCGTCTGCGTTGTTCGTATGCACTCAAACTTTGCCAATCAAAAATGCAGCAATCGAACACAATTTTCATATTTATACGCCTAAAGCCCAACGACAGCAGCACAAGCAATAATAAAAACCCGTTTGCTCAATTTTCAATACAACCTTTACCGGCGAAAGCATTTGAACTTTGCGGATGAGTTTTTTACCCACCATCATGATAACCATTTTAAAAAGCATAATTAAAATTTAACCTTATAACGCACCGCTCCAGGCGTTGACCTGGGGCGGAGACAGAAACAGGAAACCGCACACCCGATAAAGGGTCAAGCGTTGGAACGAAGTGCGTATCGTTTGCGCTTTCACCGCTTCCATGGTCCTCATCAACATCATGATCCAGCTATCGCTACCGCTTTGTTGACATCCGAGCGTATAACGCTGTGTGTTACCTTTTGCAGAAGTAGAACTGACGGGCCTGATGGACCGGCGTGCCCACTTGTGCTGGTATCGTAATTGCTTCACATCTAAGGCAATTGTCATCTGTGCATTCGTATTTAGTGTCGAAAAAGTCAAAATAAATATACGTTGACCGTGAAAGAGGAGAACGAATACTTCGCACAATGTTTACGATCCGCACCGGTTGGATGCTTGTTTGTTTAAACTAAACACCAAGTCATACACGTGTACAATATTTACGATGGTCACGTTTGAACTGCGGACGCTTTATAAAAGGAATTAATTTATATCAATTATAGCATCGGAATCATTACTGACCGCCGTGGAAAGTGCCCTGGTGAACGACGCTTGCGTTTGCACACGGAAGACATTCCATTCACGTGCGATCCACGATGGTTGGGTTGTTCCAGACGAAACAGTGCAAGTTTTGCTGGTACGAAGAGTTGCCCGTGCTGACATTTCGTCCATCCCATCGGCAGCCATTCAGCTCGCTGGCAAAACAGTACAAAGCTAATAATAAACAACGAATGAGCATAAAACGATCGTGCAATCCGCCCTATACAGCCACACACCAACCGACGATATTCGAAAACGAGAACGTGCGCATGACACAACGGCTGACGGATACAAATTGTTATGAGAGTGAAACGAAAATGCCCCCTCACTGGCCTCAGCCAAGCACCAATCCGCTCGAACGAACGCAGCCCAAAAGTAAGTTTTTGAAGACTCGCGACAACTCGCCGGACATCACCGGTGCATGGCAGAAACATAAAAATGTCAACGACAGTGGCACATCATGCTGGACAATGCTGTGTCCACAACACCAACACACTCACACACAGCTGTTCCAAAAACGATCTGCGTTCTCGTGTTCGGAAGCTTGGACGGATTCCAAACAAGGACAGTGGCCAAACGAGAACGCGCGGCTCCGCGCAAAAGAAGCCCAACCACGCCTGGTCGCAATGTCAGCAATGTGGAGTCATTAAAAATTAAAGATTTTCATTTTATGGCTTATTAAGCTCGTCTCGTTGAAGGCGGTAGGAGGGGTACGCCTTTTTTCCAATCACTCCGGACTGAGTTCTAGTGATCCCGGTCGTTTTCCTGGTCGGTCAGTAGCGCTAAAAATCGGAAAGGAATGTGAAAAAATTTTAATAGGCAAAACGTCCCAGGTTCCATACTGGCCTGGAGAGATCTCAGTAATAGTTTTTGTGAACTGCACTAATGAAAGTATGTTGTAATGATATGAAAGCAAATGTGGGCATAGATGAATTTCATAAGCACCCGCTTTGGATAACAATAGGTAAGCGATACCATAAAATCTCAGAGCATACTTCCCTGTACGGAACCCGGTACGAAAGCTAGCTTTAACTATTTTCTACTTTGCCAAATCGGTTCAATACTATCGATTAAGTTAGTGTGCATTCGATAGCACACTGACCTATTTTCCCGTAATATTTTCTCATTTATAAAATACCTTTTCTTTAACGACAATTTTAGCAATTCGTTCATAACATTCCGCTGCACAGGAAATTTAACATTGCTACCATCAGAATTTACTATGAAATAGAATACCACAACAAAAGTTTGCGTTACACATAAAGTACATGGCTATATCGTGCTAGTTTATTGAAAAGGTTAACAAAACGTTTTCGTATTCTAACACTTTTTTGTATCTGCAGCGACCCGTACATCACAACACACTGCACCACGTCATGTTGCTAATGCGCATAAACAAAAACCTCTCTCCATCGCAATAGCTATCGACTTGCCATTAGTATCGAGCCCTGTTTATTTTTTGCCAATCCTTTCTAACCAGCCGTACATGTGAAGCACGGGAGCTGATCGAAATCAGCCGTTTCTTCTATCCTCAATAGCGGGAGCGAACCGAAAAAATGCGTTGCAAGGCGTCGAACGTCGATGCAAAACACTTTACAAAACCAATTTGATTCATTTGCGCACCTTCTTTCTATGTCGTCCATCGTTGCACACCTATCGGCTGCGAATGGATTCTTCCCACTTAACGTCTTGCTAAACATGCTCGTGGTTCGTTCACCACCATTACCGTAAACAAATAATTGAACATAACAGATGACCAGGTGTCTTCGTTACAATGCGTTAGATATTGTAGAGCCTTATTGTACCGTCCCTTTAAGCATTTCTTTATTTTTTAGTTCTGTTTTTTTTTTTCTATTTGCGATCAGCGTGATACAGTGTTTTTTTTTTCAATCGCAAGTACTTAACATCTAGGGATCGGCCTCAATTGCTACAAATCTTCAACTCGTTTCAAAACGATCCATTTTCTCGACGATCGGCGGCATCTTCTTTGGAACCCCGAAAAAGGAACCCGCTACAAACTCCCGTCTCTAATGCGCACACTAATGTCTTCTCGACAGCGATCGCCGCGATCAGAGATTTCACCTTACGCTAGGTGTACACACAGCCATCCGCTTCTCCTGGAAGTCCTGTGGGACGTAGTGACAAAGTCCAAGCAGTCGTCTTAGTTCGTGAAATATTCACCAAACGACAGCGCTTCCATAAACGGAAGAAAGAAACGGAGGATGGTGGCCTATTGACGCTGACCACACGACGAATGGTCAACGGCGAGATGTGATCGCAACCACGATCACATCGCGCGCTGGTCAACCATAGGGCTATCGCGACGCTGGTTTCATCCTGATGTGTTCTACTGTCACTCAGGCTGGAAGGTGCTGTTAGCTTGCGATGCCTTAAAACACACACGCGTGCACACAGGCAATTCTCCTTTTCAATCGTAATTGGGTTCTTGTGTAGAGCAGGATTGAGGATGACGCAAAAACGTATGGAATACAAAGGGGGCATACACTCACACTCACACACACACATACAAACTCAGCTGTAGAAAGCATCGGTGGTCGAAAGTCCTGATCTTACACGAAAGCAATTGAATAAGGCAGCATACACCTCGGAGGTGATGAAAGGGTGGCAAAGAGTTGACTAATTAATTTGAAGATTGACAGGAGCGAGATACTATACACGCGACAGAAAATGATCGCTGGCAAGGGACAGTAGCGTTACCGTCAACCACTTCCCCAACGCAACTGAGCAATCCTTTTCGGCAGGTTTCGCTCCTGGAACGTTTCCTGGAGGATCAATTGATTTCGAATTAGCCGGATGGGATGTGTGAAATGTCGGCAAATGTCTGACGGCTTCTCGCCTCACGGACTGATTCTAGAAGCGGTTAAAGCTCCATCTATGGCAAAAGAAACATAGGTTGTTCTGAAAGCAAAAGGGATCGTTGAATAGGCTTACTTTGGTGGCGTAGTTGGCAAAGGAATACAATCTTTGGCATCCATTTAACACCTCCGACGGTGCCGATACGACCAGTACGACCCGGGAGCAACTGAAACCCTCGTACCTTTGAGCAAACCGGAAAATGGGAAACGACAAGTCGTGTGGTTGTTGCCAGTATGCTTTTAATTAATCAGTTTCCTGGCTAGCTCTGGTTCGGTCAGCAATCGATGCGCGAGCTTGAAACGATCAATTCGATTCGCTTGTTATAGGGCAAGGATGCATTATCGTGGGCATCTCGGGAACAATGACAATCGTCCTGGTTGATCGACAACCGCAAAAGGTAGTTGCCCCGAACGGCATATCTCAGAATAGGTGCACAGAAAATTATTGCCACTCTGTACTCGAGATGGTCGATCTCAGTCAATGACATGAAATTAAAACTCGTCGCGAGTTTCACCAAAGATTTTTTTTCTTGCTTTTTGTAGCAAATGAAGCGTTATTCATATTAATTATGTAATTATTGATTAGCGACTATATTAATTTTAGTGTATATTACAAAATAGTGTTGCATGTTACAAAAAATATAATGAAACTACTACAGTTGCTTGGAATGTTTCTATTTAAAAAATAGAAGGATACTCTTGGAGTCATTTCAAATTAATAGATTTGATTGAAATTAATGAATCGAACTGACAGTCAATGACAAGTAGTATTCAACTATGTACAATTCAGTAGACCATATCTATCAGATCTAGCTGTTGAAGGATATTTAGTCGTAAAAATTAATTTATAAAATCGTTAAAGAAGCTGGTATTGGTAGTTTTGGTACACAGGTGTAATGTTCGATGAGCATCCGTCAGCTGTTGCTATTTGCATATAGGATTGCGTTCAAGAGGTAAATGTTGTCTACAATGATGATGCGTTCTAATATTAAAAAATATGAAGTTTTCTAATCACAAATAAATAAAACAACATTTCAATCATATCATCTTGATAATGTAAAACAAAACTGCTCGTATCCATAGCAATTCCATAGTCGTTATATTCTTAATTTACAATTACACGTAAAACTTACAATCCCATACGTATAGAGCAATTTTAATTCACTTGACTTTTTTCTTTCAATACGAGCCCTTTAGTTATTTATTAACCACTGTAAAAATTTAAGTAAATAACATTTTGTATTAAATCACAATGTTCAAATCAACAATAAATGTTCATTTTTGTTTGTTTGTTTGTTTCATAAGATAGCCTTAAAACACCGTTCGTTGAAATAAATACACACCGTTGCCAACCAAATGGTCGCTACTGTCTTATCCCTATTTCACGTTCAAATTGTTCAGCCTTTAAAGTACCATCGATTGCTTCACAATTTTCATTAAATACACTGTACGCGCTTATTTCACCTGGAGATTTTTTGGTCCGGGTGTTAAAGTAAATTCCAAACAACGCAGAAAGCATCAAAAATACTGCCCCAAATCGAAGCTCTATTGCAATGGCATATAGCGTTGCCCAAAACAGGAAATATATTAGGTACGTCATGTACGTTAACAAGGAACGAGGCTTCTCTACAGGTTGTTCCTCCTTATTTGCAACCTCACTATCCAAATCATCCGTATCAGAAGGCACTGGCTTCAAACTGCGAAATGGTCTTACAATTTTGGTATTCACTTTAATGCCTGTTTTACTTTCTCGACTCGAGTCATTTTCTGCTGAATTCGATTCACTCTGAAAATAATGAAACATTGTTTGTTGAAACTTTGTTTCTTTCCATATTAGAACCCCGTTTACTTACATCTGCTTCGATAATGACGTGGGATGCTTTCTCTTCGGTTTGCACTTGGTGAAAGGATACCATGTTGTAAAAGCGATCCTTGAAATCGTTCAGTAAAGCTTGACGACGTTTTGTTTTCCTATAACTATCTAACTTGGATTCCATGCGTATTTATATTTTTCAAAATACTTAAAACCCGAAAAATTTCTTTGAGAAATCACCTAAAAGCGGTAAACAACAAATAATAATAACTATAGCAAACACATCTGACGTTTGTCAAGATTACTACATCAAAGATGTGCTATATCTGTTTTTAGTTTCTTAATCATTGCACAATACCGTCATTACTAAATAAGTTATTTTAAGCAATCTGTAATCAAACTAACTAATTTTTGTACAACAATAACTAAACAATTACCTTAAAATACAATATATGGTCAACTTTCCAGCTGTCAGAAGATTTGACCGCAGCACCCTGCATTTGACAGTTGGTTGGTTTGCAGAGAAAAGAAAAACACCAACGAAATCATATTTTCTGCACTCTTACCAAAATTACGATAAATCGATCAAAGAAAGCAAAGTCCTGCAATAGAAGTGTGTGGAAAGCGTTCAAATTGCCTAAGTGAGCAGAATGTGCGTGAAAAGTTTTCTGGAAAGTGTTGCAGTATAATTGATTTCCCCATCCCCGTCAATGCTTGCACAGTTGTGGCCATGAAAAGCACAAGGCTCAATTTGGTCAATTACTTCTAAAACACTGCTATAGCCAGGCTAGTTTGACGCGGGCAACCTAATAAAGTCCTCGTTTGCGACAATTTTAAACCTTTTTTACCGTGCCTATGGCAAATGAACTGACAACCCCGTCAGCTACGTTTTAATCAGCAAGTGCAAATAATACGTCATTACTCAAAATGTCTGTGGTTCGGACGAAGGTCCTCGGTCTGGTGGATGTAATAATGCGCGTTCCAAGCCTGTTTATCATCGATGAAATCCTGAAAATGGGCATGGGTGTTCCGGTAGCGCAATCCACCAGCCTAACCGCGAACATTACCTCCATCAATATGGATCCTCCCGTACCGGCGATGCTCCCTGAAGATGAACGAGGGATGCAGGATAATATCGAGATATATAAATTCATCTCGCTTGCCGTGCTGAAGTTTGTCGTCTGTCTTTTCGGTAAGTTGCAGTAAGCAAGAAATTTATTATATCCTTCGCATTTCTCCGGAAGATGCACCAATGAAAAATCATCTCCATAATCCTTGTTTTCTGCATTTATCTGTCGTAACTGTATTTCTCCACTGCCCTATACCATGCCCTACCCCTATACATGATCAACCTGCCCCACAGTATCTGCACGGTCAGCCAACCTGTTTGCAAAGAATACGTAAACCTGCTTGACAGCTGTAGCCTTGGCTCAGATCTAGGTTATTTAGTACTCCTATCTCTTTCTCATTGTGGAGGCTGTAGCGCTGTCCTGTTTCGACCGTATAGTGGAATCTTATATTTCATTTCTTTCCCGGCTGTGCAAAAACAGATATCAATTTTTTAACAAACATTATTTTAACGCCACGATATAGTGCATAAATAATTCGGCTGATACAGCTATACTTATAGCTTCAAATTTATTCATTCAATGGCAATAAAATTTGTGAATTAATCGAATCTTAAGGAAGATCCGTGCCAAATTGAAATCATCAAACTAACATGCGTCACAGGTAGCTGCGTTTGCATTGCCTATAACTCGACCTTCAAACCCTTCTCGTCTGGGAAAGAGCTAATGAACCGCGACAATTGCTCGTCATGCTCAAGGCAACATACTTCCTCGGTTATGAACGAAGTAAATCCGTCTGTACGGGTTTGGTCAGACAATCAAGTTTGTTCTCCTTTTTACAAATATACGTATGGTTATGTACCAACTTGAAGTTTCATTTGACGGTTTCGATTGAATTTACAACATATGATATTTAAAAAAGATTCTTGGATACATAAAAACATAACTAGAATTCGCATATAAAATATGATCATCGTACAGGTTTTCTAGCACATACCGCAGATGTGTTGTGTAACAACTTGTTTTTTTTTCTTGTTATAGGACGATTTGGACACGTTACAGTTAAGGATGTTTAATGTGGGTTGGATTTACGCTTGCTTATTGAATAATATCGCGTTACTATATTGAATGGCCTTTATGTGACCTATTGCGTGACAAGCGGTCAGTTGATGAATGATTAACCCGCTACTGAACCGCTATATCGATGCACAATTGTACATAAACAGTTCTTCAGCGAGTCCATTTGTGGAGTTTGTGATTGCCAGCGCATGTTATCTAGTTTCTTTATAATTGATAACCATCTTTTCATGACATATTTTATAAACCAGATGATGTCGCACAAGTAACGTTTGAATGAAGACGATGTAAAATCTATGAATGCCAATATCTGTGTGTAAGACGACTGATGAATACAACATAACGAAGATTGTGCTGGCAGCTGTTGTTCAATGATTCAGCAAGTTTCCTGATAACGTCTTGCAAGTTCCTCAAACCAGCAAGAGGTGGTGCATGTACATGATAGTACTGGCGATTAATGTTTGGCAGATACACATACACACTCACTCACACATGCACAATGTGCACGAATACTAAACCGTAAACACTTCCCCATTACTCGGTTGGTTTTGGTACATTACCATACAGTGTAAACAGTACAGAGCACCTGCCTATGGTGCAATGTGCGTCAACAGAAAGAAAAAAATACAATCAAAACTTGTTACAGCTCTTTGCGTATTGAAACTTTTGACAATAATAGAATTGATTAATTATCGCTGCATGATACTGTAAAATTAATTACCACAAAGATTTCTTAACTCAAATAAAGAAGTGAACTGTTTTCAATTTCTACAGCCATATTTATCTGACAAAATGAATGTACTCTTCACCAGATCAAACGTATCCCTCACAAAAAACCTATTTTTATTATTTAATTCTAAATTCTTAAAGTCACCGACTTTATTATTATCATAAAAATAGTCTGGACAATGCATATACAACCAAACGAAGAATTGAACCTACTTAATTGAACAGTTTTATTTTTAAGTTACACTGTTACATCGTGCTCCATTCATGAACAAGATATCGGTGCACAATGTTAGGAGCATTTGAGATTTGAAACAGATTAGAATGCGTGCAAAGTACAGTGACTATGCGTTTTTCGCCATTATACATAGTAATGGTCAAAATTATGATAACCATTTTTTTTTATTTTTACTACGTTTGTCTGATATCACTATTTGATTGTATCTCATTAATATTTGTCTTTCAATATTTTCTTTTCGTTATCACTATTTCTCAGGTGCCATCAGTGCAGCATGTGTATTCATGTTGTGGACCCGACATTTAGTCATCGTGTATATGTATATCGTTTCCGTCGGATTAATATTCCTATCGTACTGGAGTAATGTTTCTGCGCTATCAGTTATATCCGACAGCCCTAGTCTGTTGGAGGACGTGTTGTCACTTAAAATGGACCGTTTGCTGGACCCTGGAGGTGTTCTTGTCTCGATACTGCCGCATTTGCTTGCTCAATGGTTGATGGGCGTTATTTTCGCCTACATTCATTTGGGACCACGGTAATTTATTGTATTCATGCCGTTACCGTAATAACTCCATTCTATACCAATCCTATTTGTTTTATATTTTATAGGCACAAAATAACACAAAAGGCGCTTCCGTTTAGTTTCCTGATGCCACTGTTGCTAGCGATGCTGCCACTGCCAACGGTTGTGCTCAAACATTCCCCTGCATTTGCCGCTATCCTACCGCTGGCACTCTCTAAAATTGCGCTTTGGAGTTCATCGTTCGATGTCGTTAAAACGATCCTCAGCGGGTACCAACATGCACGTAACTTTGCTGGCAACTTCGGCATCGCCACATTGATCGAGAATGAATGGCAGCGATTAAACGTACCCTGCGTTCTGCGCGTTTTTTGGACCATTCGACTATCCGAGCACCTCATCAGCTTGCTAATGTCTTCGGAAGCTCCACTGCGCTTTGCTGCCACCGTGCAGAGTGTGCTAGTCAGCGGCTGCGAAACCTTGACGGCTGTACTGGGGATGACCAGCATTATTTCCCTCATATGCCACTACATTGGCAAGATGTTTCAACTATTTCTGCTGTCCGAGGATTACGACGAAGATAAATCAATTGGTACAGTTTCAGCGATACTGTTCTACATTTTGGCCTTGCAAACAGGGCTCACCTCATTGTCACCAGACAAACGCATCATACGGTTGTGTCGCAATATGTGTCTGCTAGTTACGGCTTTGTTGCACTTTTTGCACAATATTGTTGCACCCATACTAATGTCACTGAGTGCTGCCCGCAATCCATCACGGTAAGTTTCGATCCTCCCGTACCGTAATAACACTACCCAGCTTAACAGTGTTCATCTAAAGATGTTTTTTTAATGTTTTGTTCACTCGCCTCGTTATTGGGGCATGTTTGCATTTCACAGCAAGAGACACGCACGGGCATTAATAGTGTGTGCTTTCCTTCTAATTGCGCCCGGATCATTACTAGCTGTCCTCTGGTCTAGTCATTCGCCCTCCACTTGGTTACTGGCCGTTACAGCTTTCTCGGTAGAAGTGATTGTAAAGGTATGTATTAAATTGCAACAGATTGACTGCAGGCTCTCAGTACTAGACTAGTGAGAGCAAGAAAAGCAAAACAATGATCAATTTCATGGAAATTATTATTTTTTTAAATTCTTCCACAATCTACCAACAACAATAGCTACCGTTATAATTTTTATTCTGATAAAATATATTGTTTTTGCGAAGATATGTTGCAGAATACAAATAAAATATGATTCAATAGCTAATAATGATTGAAATGTAGCATAAAAATAGTCTAAATATTGTCTAATTTGATAGTATTGGAGGTTCAATTAGACAACTCCAGGCAATTTGTTTTGAAAACACCTAATTATGTAGAAATCTACATTCCTGCATGCTAATCCGACATATTATTTTCATTTCAGGTGCTTGTGAGTTTGGCAACATACACACTTTTCCTGCTCGATGCACGGCGTCAAACGTTCTGGGAGAAACTGGATGATTATGTATACTATATACGAGCTTTTGGAAATTCGGTGGAATTCTGTTTCGGCATATTTTTGTTTTTCAACGGTGCCTGGATATTGATATTCGAATCCGGTAAGCGCAGTCTGTATATTCGGCTGTATACACCTTTCACATGTTTCAGCCTGTATTAGTGCCACTATCACTTGTTGTAATCGTCCTAATGTCCCATATTTTGTTGTTTGGTTGTTTAACTCCTTACATACCATACTATCATCAAGCATCTATCTAATTTACTTGATAGAATGACTATGTATTACGTATAAATAAAAACATTATTTTCGCTTTAAAGTAAACAAACACACTACTATGTTATATAAAAAAACATGTTACCCCAGCGCAGGACTGATAAACGTTCTAAAAACGAATCTCTTAGCTTGGTTAGGAAAAATCATCCCGCGATCATCTGAAACACTATTTAAGCATATTCTGCAACAAATTCCTTTTTTGATGTTACTTTAGTTTAATTTACCAAATTTTCCTTTCTTTCTCATTCTTTTCCTCCTTATTTTCATGTTTTTGTTTGTACCGCTTTTGTTACCGTTTCACATTCCCAAAACCTTCGAAACCACCAAACAACAATCGTTTTTTGAACTTGACTTTATGTGGACAATCCCTATCCACTCATATGTCACACACACTTCCCATAACATTTCCTTCATATTTCCTGACTATCCCAAATTTCCATCATCACCGTCGGTTGTGTACTGCTTTGATGCCTCCTCGCTTACATTTAGAAATGATTCCCATAGGCGGTGCAATTCGTGCACTAATGATGGGCATCCACGCGTACTTCAACATTTGGTGCGAGGCTCGTGCTGGCTGGGGCGTATTCATGAAGCGTCGAACTGCTGTGCACAAAATTTCCTCTCTACCCGAGGCTACCACCGCGCAGCTACACCAGTTTGATGACGTGTGCGCCATTTGCTACCAGGTAATTGATTATTTTTTCCTTATTCCGCATTCACATTAAATATTACAAAAAACTTGAACTAACAAAACGAAACATAATTGTTGCAGGACATGACGTCAGCCAAGATTACGCGATGCAATCATTACTTCCATGGCGTTTGTCTTCGCAAATGGCTGTATGTGCAGGATCGGTGTCCACTCTGCCACGAAATTATCATGAACCAGGATGGCAATTGTAGTGACGAAAGCATTGAAGAGCATGCAAATAATCCGGATCACGCTAGAATCGATAATGCTAGAACTGGGAGAGCTAATGAAAATGAAGGTATTCGGGATCTGCCAAACGTTCCGCAAAATGTCAGCAACTTCCACTCGACGAGCCAAACGGATGCACCGTTGTTCGATGATCAATACATTGAAGATCAAATTAGTAGCCTTGGCCGTGTAAGCAGCAACAGGCCCTTGGGCGGAACAGTCGGCCAACAGGATGCGGAAATAATGGCACCGAAAAGATCCATCTTCGATGAACAAGCACAAACCACCCTAGAATATAGTAGGTTCGACAGAGCACAAAGTGGAAGCATGAACATTCAGCAAAACTTGGCCGGACGAAGACTATCAGACAGTGGTGGCATGCTTATACCACCGTTGGAACATTCTGTTGGGTCTGCACGAAACGAGCCCGGAGATAGTTACAGTAATAGCAGTAGTAGCGGCAGCGGTAACAGTAGCAGCACGAACAACGCGACGAATAGAAACAGCAATACAGAAGACAGCGAAAGTTTAAGCAGTAACGGAAGTGGCTCACTATCAGGGCTATCTAGCAGTTCGCTCGTGTCAGCAGCAGCGATTTCTTTAAATTTACGACGACATCATGTGCTTTCGCAACAGCAAGAGCAGGAACAGCAGTCTACGCCAAGAGAATAACTACTAGATCTACTTTTAAATGTACACTTTGTGTCACAGGGCATACATTCAAAGGAATCTAATTGGAATAGACGACGCTCAATAGGCAAGAAACTCGAAAAGCGATGGTCTTACGTTTCTGGGGATTGATACTTTCTCGATTCGATCCGAATACAAGCCACTATATCGCAACAAGCGCATGGAAAGACGAATTAGCCGTGATGGGAGGATTCGATGGACTGAACTCGATAAGACATCAATCAGGATTAATGGATAAGCGAGATTATATGTACATTTCATGTAAATGATGCTTAGAAAAGCGTGAAGGGTGTATATTTATATTAGACTGTTTATGATAAACACGGGAAACCTTACGGAGTATGTAATTAAAGCAACAAAAAAGACAGCAAAGTTTAGTAATACAACGCTACAACGTGACTGTCTTCATTGGATCGCCAGGGTTTTGGGAAGGGTTACACATTGGCTCGGGGGTCACTTTATCACAAAAAATGTCGGCATACACTTTGAGGAAACGCAGCGAAATCGGATGATAACAAAGTAATATAACAGGGGTTTCCGATTTTTGTGCTAAATATGAACGACTGTCAATGTTTCCACTGCAGAAAATCCGTTTTCAAATACTTCTGCTTTAAACGTACTAGTCGCTATTTAGATGGATTCTCTGACTCCTCTCCAACCATCATCGTTAATTGTGAACTAAATGCACACCATCTGGAATCGAGCACAAATGTTTGTAACACTGCTATGCGCGCATCCGCATCTTGATTGAAGTTCCATTGTTGGTATTGAAAATTAAATTCCATTGTTTTTAAGCCGTCCATTTCGCAGCTGACAAAAGCATATCCCTACAACCAGTTCGTAACAGAATAGGTTTAGGCCTGGTAACATCGCAAGAGCAAACAAATACGACGATGCAACATCCTACATACAATGCACAAAGGCATATAATACTAATAATAGATTCCGACTATCGAAACTAATTAGTCCGACTCAATGTGAAATGACCCAAATAAGCTCATAGGAATACGATGGATCCCACAAGGGGCAAAAATCCAATTTAAATGGATCAATTAACTATTCTTACAGTTTCAATCACTGTTACATAGTACGGATCCAACGAGCTTGAAATCTAGCCACAAGACAGACATGCACAAACTTGCCAAACTGCATTCCTTTACAACAGTGGAGCAACTATGGGCAAACATTGCAAAAGCCAACTGTATGCACAAAAACCTCACATAGTCTGCGATTTTTATTCGAGCCTTTGTTCAGTCTGGAAGTGATATGATACACTGTGACTGTGTCTTCATTGCGATACCATAAATTACTGTAACCGGGTGTCTTCATTACGATACCTTGTTTCGGTTTCCGATAGGCTGATTTTGGAATATTTTTGTTTATCCATTGATTTTTATAATTCAATATTTTATTATTTTAATGAGTAGCAGTAGCTCCACGATCAATTCCAGCATTGTGATGCTGGGGAGAGCTGTTCTTGTACATTATTATGGAGTTGAGCAAAATGTAACCAAAAATGACCAGACACACACACACACACACAAAGCCAGCTGTGAGATAATGAATAAAATAGAAAAAAAAACTGTTGTAGGCAAATTCCTAAGATAAATTTTCATGCAATTTGGTGATCAAAATATTGTCCATAGCATCCGAAATCGAACAAAGCTACCGTATGAGTAAAAAAACCCCCTTCTTTTGGCTTTACTTGTAAAACATCTTCTACGTTCAATTTGGTTTTTCTTCAAAATGGAATAGATTTATCGTGTATTAAATGTCTACACATAACCGCTAAAGACACACGGTACGATGATTAAGTAAACAATAATAATGATAAAAAGTACTATCACGAAGTTTGACAAGTATTCGAAGAGTATGATTTCTCATAAAAATTTTACAAAAAAGGATGATCGAGGCTTATCTACTTTTCAAAAAGAGACCAAATACAAACGATCAGTATCCCGCAGCATAAAAGCACACCTGCGAAGGTCTTTGCAATATTTATTGACTATATTTTCTAATGGTATGATTTTTGAATTTTATTTCTTGTGTAATTTATATACTCTTCTTCTTCATCATCAAATGTTTTGAAACACTCTGGTATTGCTACAAAAATCATCCAAAATATGACCAAATTAATTTTGCGTCAAACCGAGGTGTCTATTCGCGTTGTTTTCGACGTCACCTCCGAGAAGAATGGTGTGCGATGAATAATAGAAGATGAGACAAAACATACTAAGTTCCAAGTCGTTCAGTTACAAGCAACCCACAACGACCCCAACGCAACCGTATTTTTCTGCCTGCATTTAAGATCACCATTGTGTGTCTTGAGATCGGGCACTGTTTTATCCGGCACATTAAAGAGATAGTTGAATATTCACGACTGACGTCGCAAAAGCGAAAAACCAGAAAAAAACAAAAGTTGCGTCCCCTGGCGTCAACCCGACAACACCCAAATGTGTGCCATTTAGGTGAAAATCAGTTACTTGATGCTTCGGAACTGTGCTTATTTTTCGTAGCCACGGAAAACGGGCAATCATTTGTTGCATCAACATCTCCTGACCTTATTTCACTTTCTGGGCCAAAATGAACACTTGCCAGTACACAGGGATGGCCCACTTGTAATGAAGAAAATTCTTAAAACTTTAAATATTTACCCCATTCGCGCGTTTGCCTTAACATTGGTCTAGTGGAGATCTGATCAGTTTCTTCCAGAGGCAGCAAATGTAAATAAGCTCACGCGGCTGACTACACTATTCGTTAGCAACACTTTGTTCCAATGGAATGAAGCACCATACCAACCAGAACAGCTGGATCCTGGAACAGCAGCATACTATGCAGATGTATATCACGTTTTTCTACCTTCCACCATTGGGTTAAAGACGGCTGTCGGCACCGGTAGGCATACCGTTAAACACAGGTAGATGTTTGCTAAAGTGAAGCGAGAAAAAATCATATACCTTTGAAGGCGTTTTCGCGTTGTCATGAATCATAATTAAATTACAATCACGACTGCAGCATCGCATCTTATTGTTTATTTACCTCACATTTCACAATGACACATATTATAAAGTACATCTGTTGTTTTTTTTTCGATTTAGTTCACCTATATTATTTGCCTTTTTTTGAAAATTTCATTATGAAATTCGATCCGATCATTCATTTTTTGTATGTATATCTATGTAGTTCAATATTGGTTTTCCATTTCTATAAGATGATAGTAACTTTCAGATAGTTGATCAAAAAGTCGCTACGCCTTAAGTTAGAAATACATGATGAATTATGTATCGTCAATTATATTTTAAATGATTGAAAATTTCTAATAACTGCAAGTCTTCAAGGCATATTTAGTGACATGTGTTTAGTAAAAAAAATCTTTTTGGATATAGCGACTAAATTATGCCTGTTGTGGCTTTCAAGCTTATTGATCACTCCTCACTGGGGCAAAACGATCTAGCTGAAATTATCTGAACCGTTAACTGACATTTAAAAAACCGGTAACTCTGCTACCAAAGCGTTGGGCAACTGCTGAATAAATAAACAAGAGTTTAACGTAAAGTATAAACCACCTCTTGATGGTGTTTTACTTACTGAAGAAAACGTCCTGGTTCATTGAGTTTACAGTGGATATAAGAAATATAAGCGTTATATTACCAACAATGATGCCCTTGCATGAACTGCATGCCACAAACATGTAAAATTCTCATCGCGATTATTACGTTGTCATGTTGTTACCATGCTATTACTTAATCCGCAAACAAGCCATGCGAATAGTTATGGCCAATAATTACAATGCTTGGCAAAAGCAACGATTACAATTTGCACAATCGCTAACAGCTCAAGTGACATTGTTTATAGGAATGATTGCTATACGCCCCATCGTCTATTGTTGCCGGAATAAATAAGCTAAATCGTACATTGGTACGCTAAAATTAGATGGTAATGACATGTGTTCGTATGCCGGGTTCAAACATTTCAACGTATCCTAGATGTGGTGGTGCTCATACGTAGCATAAGGGTGACAGTCCCGTGCTGATACTAGACAAAAGTAAAATCACAGTAGCACCACGGTAGAAAATTGCCGGATAATAAGTAAAGTAAGAAAAAGATCAGTAAAAGTGAGCGGGCTTGCGAGGGTGCTTCTTAGGCTAGGTGCAATCAGATTCACTTTCTGTCGATTTTTGTGTTAGGGAAATGAATGCCTATTGTCTTTTCAATTGGAGGGCAATTCACCTCGTGTGTGATTTGCCACATTTTCGCCCTCCCGTACGAAAAAAAAACTCCTACTGCTATGGGTCACATAGCGCCGAAAGAAAACCGCCACTGCTTTCCTACCGTTCCGGTGGTTTGATAGATAAAGAGCTTCTTGTTCAGCTGTTCGTCATAGTAAACCGTGGTGCTTTTCTTATCCACACGCATACTATACTCGTAACCGCATCGTCGTATGAGGAAAGTGGGAAGGAAAATCGGCTGCCACAAACGCCCCCATCATCCGCCATCTACCTTTTCGATTACAATGTTTTCACTGCTTTTTTCCCAAAACATGCTGGCACTTGTCTCACGAATCGGATGCACCTATACGTCGTGAAACATTTGAGTGAAGCTTCGCGCAAATAAGGTCGTACTATGCTTGCAAATGTGGTAGGTAGCAAATTGCACTGCAACAAAAGTGAATTAATTTAATTGTTTCATTCCATCCCTCCAACCTTACTATCATTCTTATACAGTCAGATCGCTGCTTGATGGGTAGATATTCCAGATCCAGGTGTCGTTGTGTTTAATTTTTACTTTATTACTCATGCCTTGAAATAAGATCTTAATAAAGAAACCTTTATAATTTAATTTCATTTTTAACTAATGAAAGAGGTTTCATTAGTTTAATTTTTAGATAACAGCAGCAATAATGTGCGCTGAGATACATGCATATCTTTCTAAACCTAAGAAAGTAAAATTTGTAATAATCTAACATAACGTACTTTGAATATTTGTTGTTTGACATCTTTATAACAATGCACCCCATGATATATGAGTTTACATTATATTCATTTAAACAAATTTGCAAGAGTATTAAACGCATATAAGGTTGAATAGTAAAAATTAAATTTCAAAAAAGCAACCGGAATGAACTATACATTTTGATTTGTTCCTGCGGACACAACTTTCTTCACAATAAAATCTGGATGTAGATAGTGTATTGTATATTTGTTTACTGTTTCTGTCCTTCTAACACTAAGTTAGAATATTAAATTCAAAGTCAAGTTCCGTATAAAATCTGTGTTAAAACAGAAAAGTATGTATGTCCAAACAAACGACTCAATTGTGAAATAAAAATTTGCACTACTATAAAACATGCTACCCGTAAAACTGACCAAAAAGTTCATCGGAGTGGCACTCGCTACAGGGTTGCAGTGAAAAAGATCAACCACATCTCCGAAGGGCAAAGGGCCACAGAACGTTTGTCTGCCAGGTTGTCGTCGTTTACCGATCCGGAACGAACGAGAACCAGCCCCCTTCCAGGAGAACATATGCAACCTAGTAAACGGGTCTCAAAACTATCCACGGCGCTAACATTCAGGTTTTTTCACCCTTCCTGCTTCGGGGGAGGCAGACGCATTTCACGCAACGTGATTTGTATTCGTTTTTCTCTGTTCATCGTCTGCTCATCTTTGGCGTTTTCTTTTCCAGCATTTTCAATGCCAGTTTCGCCGTTGATCTCGAAACGACCTGTTGCACCTAGCATGCAGACTCTGCCATGCCGTACGCGGTGGCGCTGCCAAACCAACCAAATCCCGTGCGACCATACCGTCCCGTTTCATCCGTCTTGCAACCCTTACCAACACCTTTCAGTATGCCCTGGATGAGACGAAAGATGTGCCACAAAATGGAACTGGAAATAAAAAAAACACAACTGCAATCGGCCCCATAAATAGTGAAGGATGATAGAAGGAGAGAGGGGGAAAGAGCCATCCAGCCCATGTTAGGATGCAAGCTGGGAAAAGCTTCCCTCCAGCTTCGAATGATGCGTAGTAAGTTTCGGTCGGAGGTGGTTTCCACTTTCGGTTCGTAGTGCTTCAGTCTTCTGACAACTTTCAACGGTGAAGCTCTTGGGGAAACGTTTAATGCAGCCTATGCAAGTACCATTGGATTCCGCACGGCAATACTCTGTTTGTTATATGCCGCCAACTTTGGATACAGCAGTGCAGAACGTTCAATAACTGGTGCTGGAACGGTTCAATATTATTTCAAAGTGTATTCAGTACAACAACTGCTACAATCCTGCTACAATGTGTCGCCAATTCTGGATCTTTCTATTATGTTTCACTACGTCTGAGATAGTTTTAGGTGAGCGATAATTTTGACTGGTAAAAGGTGTTTCTGTGTACGGTTTCGTGTACAGTGCGTAGCATAAGTAAAGTGTATGAAAATAGCTTAGTTATTATATCAATATTAACAGCATTACGCTTCTGAAACGGAGCGTATACCTTCATTTTGTGTGTTAACTTCCCATGTTGCTGGAACGTGCTCATTTGCGATCAGTGCCCTGCGTAACATGGGAAAAGTGTGATGTAATTGGTGAAGTAAAATGCTCTGGTGCTTTCATTCGTTTCATTGTTTTCTTTTAGTTGACCGCAACGAAAAAAACACAAACAAAAGATTTGAAGCAGTCAAGGCAGTCAGGCGCTAAAGAAAAACACTTCATTTCTACCAAAAGTGCATGATATATTGCTTTTAATTTGTGCTGCACAGTGTTATATTAAATGTGACTTTTCGAAACCCTTTCAACAAATAAATTATAAGCATGATTGAAAAAAAATCGGCCAGTTAACTATAGTGCTAAAATACTTTTTGTACTAAAAATAGAATAAAAAATACAAAAAAAATCGGACATGTCTAACGATATCCTGCATACTTAGCATACACTACACTAACTAACTATTCTTTTTCTAAAGAATAAACTAAGACAATAAAATTATTAACAACATCTGTCTATTTACGTGAAACACAATCGACTTCAATAACTTATTTATCAATACACTTCTTTGCACAAACCGAACACAGTTCAACAAGAAAATCTGGAATCTAATGAACATATTTCATTAATCATACCGGAGTTCACGATCATTACTATACTCCTCTACTAACTAGAACCCTCGAGGGCAACTATTCAGCGCGTAAACTTTATTTCTAACATTGGACTTTATGGGTTTAATACTGCCAAATATGTAAAATATGTTATACTTTTACTTAACCTAAGTTTAAAATGGCACTGTTGTAAACAAATTTTCGTCTATATTTTACACTCTCCGTCAGGACGGACGAGAACGATTCGAAACATTTATGGACAAAGATGCGCCAACCGTTTAGAATCTGCTCTTGATACTACACTCCGCCGTAGCCAGCAACGATCCGGTTCAAGTGTGAGTATCTTTCTAAACTTGGTTCTTAAATTTCTGTACATCACTGTGCAAATACTATTGCCTTTTACTTTACTCCCGGCTAACACCATAGTCTATCATAGATTTTTCCGACAACGGAACGCCGCATCGTCCGACGCTGTTCGAGCCTGACGTTGGACAGCGCTCCCCATTCAGTAACAATTATAACGAACAAATCCAACAAATAGTTTCCGAGTACAAGCAAAAGCTCGGCGAACCAACTAATAGCGCTTCAACGCCATACTTTCAACCGTCCAGCCTCGCCAACCCGCTGCTGGGTGCGGCGCAAGTCGAGGTAGCAAACCTGAGGGTGAGAATCCCGCCAAACCATCAATGGGTCGTAGTCGATCGGTGCCAGTTCATTGAACATAATCGCACACTCGATACAAAGCTTGAATTTCCCGATCTACAAATAAGCGGCCGCGTGATTATGCATCCATCTGGTGGTCGATGTGACATGATTTTACGGTTGCGCCGTGCAGGCATCGAATTTCGTACCATTCCCCTGCTTCCCTCGGGCATTGGCGAACGCAGCCGGCAGGCGAATGTGCGCACGGATTCGCATTTCTCCGAGCCAGGATTCATATCTGTCTTTGCGCATAGCTGTGAAGGACCAAGTGGTATTAAGTATCGTATCAACTCGAAGCGTCGGCACTTCTTCAATCGACAACCAACGGGAGGTGCATCACCTTCGTACTATGGACGAGATCGACGAAGATCACTCGATTACCATCGCGACGAAGATCTGATCGCAAACGATGGACAAAACGACGTGTTTAAGCTGAACGACGGTGACACACTCTTCCTTTCCCCTTCGACTCTCGTGAATATTAATGCAGACAATGAACAAGACGATTTTGGGCAGTCGGTACCCGATGCTAATCTAGATCCCAACAGCCGAACGTTCTTTGCAGAACGTAATCCTTTCTCCTACTCGGCATACGGCGGAGTACCTCCGAGTAATTACGGATATGGTCCAGCTAGCGCACATACCAATCCAGACAAAGGCTGGCAGAATGTGGAAACTAATGAAGCCTTGGACGATGCTTATTCAAACGAAATCGATAACCTTTTCTCGAAAGGAGTACGCGGCCTGCTAACTACCTACATGCAGAAAGCCCTTCAGCCAGCGATCAAGGAAACGCTAATGGAAAGTATGGGATATACATTGTCGTACGGTTAACTTATTGCATTAAGTCTGTTAATTTATAATAAATTATTTGCGCAACGTAGCAGAAACCTCACAGAACCTGTTTTATTCAGCAATTGTTATGAAACGTAAAGAAATATGAACAATACTAAATTATTCCATATTTCTGATTCAGTTTTTATAATTAGTAATTACGGATATAAGTAGGAATTTATAATAACTAATTACGGATGACAGTGAGTGATAATGAGCAAGTATATCATTTGTGACAAGTACAAAATTCTCATGTAGAATATGTAGATTCTTCTATTGCTGTTGTAGGGAACTCAAAGAACTTTGGTCGTTATCTAAATGGTACGAAGACTGCTGAAAACAGCAAAGTGATTACTGTAAGCATTGTGTATCAGGCATTCATAGAAAACATACAAGTAAACTTACCATTTCATCTTTGCTTGTTTGTGACTGATGCCCTGCTTTCGATTTACAAAAGCCACCAGCATCATTCGTGCTCGGAGCTGCTGATTTTTTCTGGAACATGTGTATTTGGCGCTTGTCTGGAAAGAAGTGTATCGGCTTCTTTGAATTCGGTTCATCTGCAGCTAACGCAGCCACCACAGTCTCCGGTTGCTTAAGCTTTGCAAGCTGTTCTTCCAGCTCCTTTCTACGAGCATCGGTAGCCCGTAAGTTTTTACCTATCTGAAAAAGTGCGGAATCCAGCTGCATAATATGCTCTTCATCTTGTCGTTTGGCTTCAGTCAAACTTTCGATTGTTTGATCCAGCTCTTTAGATTTGTTTTCGTAACTTTGCACTGTACTGTCAAAGGTTCGATCCAATTTATCCTTGCAGTCTGCAAAATGTTTCTCTATGATACCAATTTCATTAGTCAAACATTGTTTAAGTTCATCATAGCGTTGCTGTATTGTCTCCTTCTCTTCTACGATTTGGTTGTAGTCGTCCACCTGGTTGGACATTCTTTTTTTCTCAATTTCCAGCTCCTTCACATACATGTACTGTTGGCGTTCTTTTTCCAGTAGCTCTCCTTTTATCTTTCGAACCATGTCCTCATAGCTACCCGAAATCTTTCGAATTTCCGCATCAGTTTCACGAATTTCGGCATGCAATTTGGCATTTGTGGCTAAAGCGACGTTCAGCTGCTTCTTAACTTCCTCCAAACGTATTTTTGTATCTTGTAATGCGTTATACAAAGTCCTTCCTAAAATTGAACGTGTCTGTGGTACATCAGGAGTATCTTTGGAGGAAATATAACACCAAACAACGCGCCAATACTTACCGGTTTCTTCGATTTCATTCGACCGCGTCTTAACATCGTTCGTACACGAGCGCAAGCTCCCGATTTCCTTCCTAAGCTGCTTACGCAACAGTTCGTTCGATTTGATGTGCGTATTAATAGCTTCCGATTTGTCCTGTATATGTTTCTTCGTTTCAAGATTTTGCCCTTCCCTTAAACATATAATCATAATTTGGCAAAATCGGTCAAAACCACATCTTATTAAATAAATGCTTACAAGTTGGCCATGAATGATTCGATAACCGGCTGGTCATGGAGATCTATGAGCATTTGTTCCTGCTGCTCAACGGCTTTTCCGATGGTTTGGTTAAGAAACACAATTTGTTGTTGCTGTTGTACGTTGCGTACTAGCAAATCGATCGCTTTCACCATTACGGTGCTCTTGTCTTGGTACAATAGTTCCAGAATGTTCTGCACTGTTTCGGTGTTATTACTAGGTTGTACCCAAGAAACACTGGAAACTTGGCTATGATCCCCTTCGATACCATCAAGTTGTTCGTCCGCCATAGCTCTGATATTACGTCTGTGTTAAAAATGGTGTAACTCTTTTTATAGATTATACATTAACAACTGTGTACAGCATGACTTACTGAAGATTTCAGACGTTCTCGTAACGTTAATGAATCCCTAAGTTCTCCCGCAACCAACTATTACTGCTCAGCGCGACACCACAACGGAAAGTGCGATGAAATTTGTCTCAAAATGGCGAAACCCTCGATTGAACAATGTTCGCTATTTTAGTGTGTCAACTAAGCACTCTAGTAACCTCGGCCAATTTGTTCGTTTTGACAGCACCTTCTGTTTCTTTATTAACTACGAAATCTCTCACTAGAAGAACTTATTTCGAGCGAAGTAACCGGGTTCCTTCGGAAGTAGCAAAAATAATACGAGGTGCCGCCATCAATATTTTCAGTATTATTCGAAGATTGTGCTGAAATTAACCATAGATCACGTGTTGAAAATGGCTGGTAATCGTACGCAGGACACTTGTGAAAACATGGAAGGAGATACACCCTTCACCCCAGAAGAACAAACGAGAATCAAACAGCATGGGCAGATTATGTCCCATATTCAGGACATGACGCAGCAGAATAAATTACAGATTCTGCTTAATGTAGTGCAGCTGAACACGGAACACGTACAACAACACAAACAAATCACGATGCTGCAGTCGAGCATTAAAAAAATGATGGAGGATCGCGTGCACATAAAAAAATATTTGATCGATCAGCATAATTTTAAACACTATATTGAAACCATGTAAGTGATGATACGCTATCTTCAGTACAGAAATGTATCTATAATGTGTCACAATATTTTCTTTGCAGTGAAGAACAAAAGCAATCTGCTACTGTGCGTCTCAAGGACTGTCTGGAATCTGTTAATACGCACATCAGATCCAACGATGAACTTCGCTTGAAACTCAGAGACGACGATGTTAGCGTTCGTTCGGCTATGGAAAACGTTAAAAAGCAGTCAGACGAGCTAACTGATATAGGTATTAAATGTTCTGTTACTTCCAACATGATAATTATGTTCTTATAATACTTTTCACTTATGCTTAACAGCAAAATCTCTTCAAAGTTCACTCGAAAAGGGCAGCAATCGCATGAATGATCTGAACCAACAATTGAATAATTTAAACAAGGAGAATGCAAAACTGCAGGATGATTGTCGTGCAAAAGGAGCTGCAATAAAAACGGCGACAGCCAATTGTACAGAAATTGTACAAAAAGCCAAACAGGAACTTGTCACTGCCGATGAAGCTTTGAAACGTCGCATTGAGGAGTTGAAGCGAGAACAGCAAGAAAGGGCCGAGCATGCGAAGGCATGTTCTGAGCAACAAGCTGCGAAAGATACGATGCTGCAAGATTTCACTAAGCTACAACAAACTGTCGAAAGCGAAATTCTAAACCAGAAGCAGTATTACGCTGAGCAAGAAGAACATTTGAAAAAATCGTACGAAGAGATGAAGATGGCACAAGAACAAAAAATGGTTGTATTGTCCCAGAAAGTGCAAGACATGACCAACGCCAAGCGAGCAGCTGAAGTGCATATTAAAGCGCTGAAAACAAAGCAAACCAATCTGGCTAAAGATTTAGAAACTGCACTGGAACGCAACAACGCACTAGAAAGTGCGATCAACAGTTACGACCATAACAAGCGTCTGGATAACGAGCTTGCCATGCTTAAAGAATCCATGGTGAAACCCAAGGAGCAACTCAATCTCTTGCTGCAGGGAAGGCGCAAGGTGCATACTTTCGTCAAAGATGGGAAAGGATTGGTACAACCAAAACCAACAGAGACAACTTTGAAAGAAGCGCCGACTATATCCATTACCAGCGATAGTGAAGTAGGTTTGCTTTCAATAGTTTGGAAATAGTTATTGGTATTCTAGTAATGCTTTTATTATTCTTTTTTTTTCACTTTTACAGCAATCTTGTCTATTGCAATCTTCGTTGTTCTTCGACGGTAAGTTGTAACAACAGTTTGTTTGTTGCTCGTATTTCATTCGAATAGCAGAATATATTAAAAGAGCAAGTATAGTTGCTTTATTATTTTATAAACTTCATTACATCAATATGTGGAAATGCAGCATCAATAGCGTCTGAAATATTAATGCATAAATAGAACAGAGAAATACATTACTTAAATTAAACGCATTCTGTTGTTATGGAACTAGATTTGATTCATTATTTTACGAATTTCATTTCATCAATATGCGGAAATACATCATCAATAGCGTCTGAAAATCTGAAGAATAAAGAGAACAGAAAAAGCATTACTAAAGTGAAATGCATTCTGTCGTTCTTGAAAATGGTGTTCGATTCTTTCTGTGTTGAGATTGGACAGTATAACGTGTTCAATACGCTGATATAGTATTGATAGCCTGAACTTGTCGACCATTTTCACAATGGAATTGTTTGTATTCTAGTTTATTTTGTTCTAATGGCATGTATGTTCTTGAACGAATGAACGTAATTTTTAACTCATTTACTAACTAAATAGGGACTTTCAAAACTCTTTTGTCCGAGTTGTCCATTGTAAGCCCATTATGTTTACGATGTTTTAATGGATCTGAAAGATGCAGAAAGAAAAAAAATGTTCAAAAATGCTTTCTTTGCACACAACAACCTGTGAAAATCCACCACAAACGCAGCAAATCATTCAATTTTAGGAAATCTTATTTGGCGTTTGTGGCACTTATGGCGAATAAACAAAGCATGTTTTGAATACTGATAAGCGATCATGTCCATAAGCATACGCAAACGTTGCTCAAATTGTAACTTTGTAATGATTATCTTATTAGCAACAATCGGTACACAAATGAGGGTTCCCTTTCTTTATGCTGACGGTGCCAACGCAAATTAATATTATTTGCGTAGAAAGTGCAATAGAAGGTAAGAAAGAGCTAAGCTACACGGTGCGAAGCTAAGACTAGTTCAATACATTAACAATGCGTGCATGTATATGTCAGTATAAGACGGCGGGGAGCAATCTTTCTACATTCATCGCGGCATTCGCAGACGATCGACACGATGGCACACGCTGCTGCGATCCCATTCTCGTGGGCTCCAATTCGCTGACCATCAGGCGGCAAAACAAGTTTCACTTTCACTGTCCCGCCGCGCGAGAGTGAACCGTGTGTGTGCGCCTAGCGGAATGTCAATTTACAGGAGAAATTTCTTGTCCCCTCGTGTACGCAAAGATCACGGCCAACAGTCGGTGATTGACTCTGGTCCTATGCGGTCTTCACGGTGCATACGGTAGTGACAGACATACAGTAATCGGCGTGTAATTGATTTCCATTTGAAATAGCAAGCGCAAAAGCAACGCAGAACGAAACAAGAACACATTTGTCCGAATACTGCATGCAATCGGGCACATTGCAAATTAAAAGAAAATGATCCCGCTCTGGTTCGTCACAGTTTGCTTCGGTGCGGTTAGCTTTGGTAGTGTTAGTTGGAATACTGTGGAGGGTGCAGTAATTTTGCCAAAAATTCCCGACGTACTTAATCCACCGGTCCCGGACGGTATCGATCTCGTGCAGCAGTCCGCCTTTCTCGAAAGCACCGACCAGGATCCCGAGGTAACACCCGGTCTGTTCCAGGGCGACATGGCGATGGACAATCGCATGTACCGGTACTGGCGCGTGGGACTCAATTGGGACGTGTTTCCGGAGCGTGTGTGGCCGAACGGTACAGTTCCATATGCTATCAGCCCGCTATACGACGTAGACGATCAGGTGACGATACTGCAGGCAATTCGAACGTTGAACTTCATGACTTGCGTCAACTTCGTGCCTTGGAACGGTAAAGACAAAGACTTCCTACTGATCTGGCCGATCAAGTATCCGAAGGGTTGCTGGAGTTATGTTGGCAAAATCGGAGGAACGCAGATCGTTTCACTGCAACCTCCGGACGACCGCAGCCCAAACTGTCTCGGTAATGAGGGACGAGCCATACACGAGCTGATGCATGCGCTGGGCATATTCCACGAGCAATCACGCGCTGACCGGGATCGGTTTGTAAAAATCATCTGGGACAACATCATACCGGGTAAGTTTTCATCTACGCAAAAAAAGGCTTGGCGTAAAAGTTGCGCTTGGTATTATTTTTGCCCTATTAACAGTTAATCTACTTCATTAGCTTAAAATTATCAACAGTAATCGGATCTTATTTCATTATGGTGATCATCCCCCTTCCGAGCAATTCGCAATACGCTCCCTTCCGATTTAGATGTACTTGACGATACCTAGCTATGATCGTTTCGTTTCTCTGTGCTTTCCAGCTTTTAAATCAAATTTCGAAAAACAATCGCTGAAGAACACCACGTACAGTTTCGAGTACGACTACAACAGCATTATGCATTACGGCAAGAACTATTTCAGCATTGGCAAAGGCAAACCGACGATCGAAACGAAGATGCCTGGCATCAAGCTGGGCCAGCGGCAGGCCTTGAGCAAAACAGACTGCCTGAAGATCAACGATCTGTACCAGTGTTTGGATAATCCCAAGATCAGCAAAAAGTACTATAACCTATGCAAAACGCTCGGCATTTAGTATGCTTTCGATTCCATGCTAGTTTAGAGAATTTATTTAACACTTACCCGATATCAAAGCACTGTGAAAACAGCCGTTCTGTGGTCCAACGGGCGCACAACGTACAGTAGTAATAACTAAACGAAATATATGTACACCATTCGTGTTGAAAACACAAACAAAACACTACACGCCTTTTTATTCTGGTGGTAAAATTAAAAATATCTTTATTTTTTGTATCTTTTCTTTTTCAAACATTTCTGCTTCCGGTGGCGGGGTATTACGCGACGGTATGCCCGGATGGGTGGCATATTCAATTATTATGAACACGTGTAGCTTTCCCTCGTGTTTCCCTCTCCTAGTTGTGGCTCCCTAATGGTTTCTCCTTTCCATGGAGGAGTCTTAACCGAGCGCGCTCTGCTGGGACAAATCGAGTCAGGGGCACGATATATTCGCAAACGATCGCCAAACACACACAGACCATGTCTATCTGTCTACCCTAAGCGATAGGGATATTCATAACCGGAGAGCCAAGGATGAAGAACGTGAACGTGGCGAAGACAG
Organism: Anopheles farauti No. 4; assembly: GCA_000956215.1. NCBI lineage: Eukaryota > Metazoa > Arthropoda > Insecta > Diptera > Culicidae > Anopheles > Anopheles farauti No. 4. Next base: position 33,096 of record JXWZ01003308.1, read on the forward strand.
GTGCACGCACAGGCAAGTGAGACAAAGGATGGCGGATATAATACAACACACAGAACTGGAGGTTCTTATACACGGCATCTAGGCTCTCCTTTCTGTAATAGTGCGCATACAGTCCTCGAGTATGGAGGACAACGTACGTGGCAACCGCAGCACCACTAAACCACTGCCGTAGATGAGTGTTTTATGTTTGTATACGTGTCGGTAAACACATTTGTCGTTTATCACAGAGTAATATAAGAAAAATTACAAAGAAAAAACACCTTGCAGCTTGCTTTTGTGTGTGTTTGGGCTAGCTTCGGTAGACAGTGTTTGATAATATTAAGATTTACACACACATACGTACACAATATACGACGACACGACTATGCACTGAGCTGAATTCATTTGATGATGGTCTACTTTTCCTTGCTTGCCTGAGAAAGAGAGTAATCAATCCATTGTAGGTTTCTTCTAAGAGTGCCTTTGCTATGTGTTTCATGTTAAGTTTTTAACCCGAATAGCACAACAATACCGAAGACGAGGTGTATATATAAATGGTTTCTACGAGACTTTTTTCGATTCTTGTTATTTTCCTGCTACGAGGCTTTTTCGATGATTTCTGTCTATATACCTGACGCAGCTACTAAAAAAAGTAGGACAAATAGGTTCATGCAAATCATCTTGCTGATGGTAATAGGCTTTATCGCGCACATCTACGCTATGTCCCTCACACAAACGCACATTTCGACATGGTGGCGCGATAGTGACGACATGGATTATACATTAAACCCAAGATCCATAATGCTGGAATAGGTTCTTAACAGTTTGAGTGTCTACAAAACTACTGTAATTATACGTAATATAAGTGATTGAATAGACTATTCAATGCTTGAGAGGGACCTGTATCTACCAAACGTAGATGTCGTGGATAAAAAAAAATGTAACTAAAAAAACTAAAGGTGACGGCACAGCACAACAGAAAAATAACGGTATCACGCAATGCCAATATATCAAAATAAAAACGATAGTGAAAAGATAGAGCGCATTTGACTAAAAATAGATAAGGGAAAGCAGAGACAGGTTAAGTTGTAGTGGTGAATACAAATTGTTCTTAAATGTCTACCGTAAGTTAACTGCAAAACCGAATGCATTACAGATCCACGCGCGTTTCTTGTACGTTAAAAATAACCCACTACGATAGTACTACTATGTCGTCTCTTACTGATCGAACCGGGTGTGTTTCGCGTTTCGTGCTTCGTAGCCACCACCGCCACCAGCACCATTCGAACTACTGCTGGCTGCGCCGTAGCCGTTCGAGTAGCTGCTACCACCACCATAACCGCCTTCCCGACTGCTGCCGTTATCGTAAGGTCGCTTTGCACCCATTGAAGATCCACCGTTGCGGTAGTCACTGTTGCCGCCGCCACCGTACCGGTTGCCACCACCGTAGCCACCTCCGAAATCGCGTCCACCACGGAATGTTCCGAATCGGCTGAAGCGGTTGCCGCCACCACCACCGAACATGTTACGCCACTTGAGCAGCTCCGGCGGGACGATCTGGTTCGCTTCCTCTAGAATGCCAACCAGCTCCTTCGCCATCTTACGCTCGGCAAATGTGAAGAAGGTGTACGCTTCACCTGTGGCGTTCGAACGTCCGGTACGCCCGATGCGATGAACGTAATCTTCCGTCTGTTGCGGATAATCGTAGTTGATTACCACCTTGATACCGTCAACATCTGCAACACACACACGCATACGAACGAAAGAAAAATAGGTTATAGCAGAAGGTTCAATTAACTTATCGAAATGTGTTGTTATTAAATAGTATCGAAAAAATCAAGCAAGAGCGCACTAAAAACCTTACAAGACTACTTTTTCTATAACAGTATAAAATGAACAATTTATTAATGATTCGAATAAAGCGATAAACATT
>JXWZ01003310.1:0-20060 GCA_000956215.1 Anopheles farauti No. 4
GGGACACCACGAGGCGTCTTACGGAAACGAGCTGAACTTCTGTCCCGAGCTACTCACCTGATGTGATGCATTTTACGTCGCCCCAGTTGGACGGCCATATTGACACATGCATTCGTTTCGTGCAAAGCCCACACCCGGATGAATTGAAAGAAAAAAAACGGTGTCGTGTGCTCCAAAACTGAACTCGCAGACCTTCGGATAAAGGTGTCCCAGCGTTGATGGCGGGGGCTGTAAACTAACCAAATATTGCCCTCGTTAAAACGCGACCACGAACGTCTTGGCGCCGGGGCCGATTTAACTGGGTATTGTCAAGGTTTATCGTGTTTTTCCTATGCCTTAATTTAACCAAACCCTTCGTCGCCGATCCATAACGATCGATTCGTACAGATCCGGGCCCGCGTCGAAAGCAACCTTAAAACGTTCGACTAAACGGTTTGGTGTGTCCCAAGCCGCATGTGCTGATGGGAGATATTTAAGAGTTTTAGTGCCCATGGCCCTACTCACAGAAAGCACCAGGAGCAAGTAGGAAGGTGAACGGTGGACACTTAAGCGGCATACGTTCAACGCGCTCGTGTCGATCGAGTGACATCCACAAATATTGACGATCATTTTTCAACCGATAAAAACCGTTCCATGAATTTTAATGACATTGTGTCGAGGGTGGCACCCGAGTGATATATAAACTGTGGAGATAAAGTACGTCCAGCGGTTTATGGCATCGAAATGGATGCAATTTGGAGCAGCAGAAATGTGTTTGGATCGTCATAAGTGTGCGTACCCAATTTTTTTCAATCTTGTTTTAATTTTGTGAAATAAAAAAACTATCATACGTATTTTAAACATTAAACTTGAGCTGAGCATCAAGCGTTAAAAAAAAAAGTTTTCAATCTTACACTATAAACAGAAAACAGTAATCGATTCGTTTGAAGTATGTTTTCAGTAGCAGCAATAAGCCAAAATAAAAACAGCACAAATAAAAATTCTATGCTACTACTAAAAATTAAAAGAAATTCTTCGAATATTATAGCGTTGTTATGCTTAAAAATTATTAAAATTAACAACTACGTTTGATTTAGTTTTCCCTAGCACCAAAGCTGACATGACATGAACTGTTTCTATAATTGACTTAAGACTTTGTTACTAAGAAAATAGTTTTAAGGAATCCCAGATGTCTGGGCGTTTCGGTAGAGTCATATATCCACTCTCCATCAAATGTGATTTAATTAAGATCAAGTCAGAATTATCCCTAAATGGGAGACACAAACTTACTGCTCATCCCTATGCCTTCGCTTACAGCGTCCCGCTCACAACGGCACACTGCAGCTTAAAAGTTCACAGACGTTCATCACCCAAACCGTAACAGGCCAATTCGGCCCTGTCAACAAACCTCAAAAACGATTCCGCCCGCTTCCCGAAGACCTGTCCGCTCGAGGCAGCTCACTCACCGATCATCGCGGCCGGCCGGTGTGCCGGTTGAATTTAACGCCAAAAATTTATGAGCCCCATCCGTCGGGCGCAATTATTTGCCAGCCGATGCGAAATCAATGCTGGCAAGTGCCGTGGGCGCAACGTGTCTGCGCTGCGTCCTGTCGAATTCGGCGTCTGCTTGCAGGTGCTGTCAACTGCCGTCTGGACTTACGCTTACGCTTGCCCCGGTACGAGCCGTCTCACGGGATGAAGATCGCGATCTGAGATGATCGGCCGCACCTATCCGCCCGGTTGTTTTTACTGCAACCTGCACACGGACGGCCGCACCTCCGCGTTCGATCATCGCGGACACCGACACCTGACGGTGATGCACCCGCGAGCATAGGCTTGGTTCGGGATGAATAGGAAAACCGCGTGCGCACACCACAGCACACACCAGTGATTGATGAGTCGGAAGTTTGCCTCATCCGTGAGTTAATTTGTGTCTAATGATTTTTGTCCGCAAAAAACCGAGAACGACCCGTTCATGGTGTCATCGGAATGGTTGTTTCTCAAAAAAAAAAAAAAAGAAACTAACCGTTTTTCGATGCGATGCTTTGTGCTGTTTGCTTTAGCGATTAGGCGTCGCCTACTGAGGTTGGCGATGGGAGCTGCTGGAAGCTTGCCATAATGCTAATAAATACACTCCGTTTTCCTTTGTGCGACATGATGATGGACAGTATTTTAATGCCTGCCGCGCAAAGTAACGGCCATTCATTCTCGGTTGAGTATTATTGTTAGTAAATCACACGGTTGCTGCGGTTTTCTACGCGCGTCCCCAAAAGCGGAAACACCGGCGGTTTTCAGGATGAATCCGGGTCGGGTTCACTCGGGGTCAACGGCAGCATATGGAGGCAGCGTGTGACACGCTCCCACCGCCGAGTGTAGGATTTAAATTTAGGTTCGACCTAAATTTAGTCACTTCCGAGCCGAACGTTACGGAAAATGTGAGTAGAATAATAAATAACTCATGTGCACGGTGGGGGAAGGAGCACGGTTTTTCTTACTTCTGCACGGAAAGGGCCACTACTGATTGCTAATAAAGACGTGGTTCCGATTTTCCGATCACTCAACATGCCAACGGACACGGGCGTATCCAAAACGTTCGGTATTGAATATCGCTCGCGGCAGTCGCACCAGCTGCGACCAGGCAGGTTTACATTCTGGACCACGTGGGTCAAATAAAGGGGGAGGAAAACGCTTCCTACCGTAATAACTGCAGGCAAAAACAGTTCGCCCATTTGAAACTGTTTAGTGTAGGCAGTAATATAACTCCACCCGGGATGAGGAATGTCCTTTTAATTGATCATTATTTCGATTTCCCGCCCGAGGAGACGCGCGTTTACGACCGTCGCACCAGTGATCGTCCCGATGGAAAACGCATTTAATTTTAACTGCTGAAAACGGAGCACACTTAAACCTGTGTGCAACAGTGTGGCGCAACTAACCGCGGGTGTCGCGTGCCGGGTCGGGTTCTTGAGAAGAAAACGAAGAAGAAAAAAAAACAAAACAAACACACACCGACACCGTGAATGAAAAATCCATTCCATTAATTTCAATCCATCACGCGCTCGAACGCACTTTTCAGGGCGAACGGTCGGACGGGTGAAAGTGAAACCCTTTCCCCTTCCGCGGGCTTCTTTAGGTCCGTGGCGTGTGTGCGTGAAAATAAAAACCCAGTAGCACCGCACGGCGTTGACGGTGACGAAATCGTGCTGCCGCGGTCTCACCTGAACGAATCGCTCAAAGTTCCAACTCCCATCCCTCTCCACTTCACAACCCAGTGGAAGGCGTAGGAGTAGGATTGAGGGGACAAAAAACCACGACACACGATCGTCCATTTTCCATCCCCAAACCAGGGCAACCTCCACGCGGAAGGACTAAATGATCTGTCACAAATCACACCGTAATGAATGTCTGACGGGCTGACGGGCTGGTTTTGCACAAAATTTAAATTACACACACACACACACATACACGCAGACACGTTCAAAATGGCCATTTTGGTTCGGGCGCGGGTTTGCCGCAAAGGCAGATTGCGCTCTAATTGAGTTCCCTTTTCGCATCGAGCGACGTTACAGTGGAGACCGCCCCCGGGGGGAAGGGCAATGGGGACAACGTGATACTGTTACTAATTAAGCCATTTGTTGCCATTTTATAAATATCACGACCAGCGTGCCATCCACTATCAGAAGCAAACCAAGTGAAGCAATAGGCACCGGCCTCCCCGAAACCGTTTGGGAGCCCCTCGAAACCAAGTGCAGCCAGTGCCAAACCCGCCTTTGCACCTGTTCGCTTTCCGACTCACTACACCCAAATAGAACCCTTTCGAGCGTTGCAGCGATCGCGGGTGATTGAGCCGAATGTGGTGAGGTTAGGAAGACAGTGTACGATACCAAATAAAAAAATCCCATAAAAAGGAATATTCCCATACATAAGGGCTTATATCCGGGATACCGTGCGGTCGAATACGCATGCAGTTTGAATACGATCCCTCTTGAGCCCTAGCCCCTGGCCCCACGAGTCCCCGATGAGACACGAAAAAGTCCCCTGACGGAAGGGTGACCTTCAACGAGGCGTAACGAGAAGTTGAGCGTTTTACAATGTTTTGTATATTTTTACATGCATTTTTTTTGTTTTTTTTTTTGTTGCATATATTTTGACATCTACTATGTGTCATGTATTTCTAGCACTAGAGATTATGCGAAAAGAAATGCACATGTGTATGCAAACAATTATTCCTGGTAGCTCATTATTAAATTCTTATTATATATTCCTTTGATGTTAATATCGATGTAGGAAAGTTGGCTAACATATACTCGAATGTTTTAATGAAACATACCTGCCTTCTGTGATTATAGTATCAAATTCAGTTCTCAGATTGACATAACATTATCGATTTGTTCGAATTCGAACTTTCAAGCAAGCATTTTAACCAATACAGAGACATGGTGAGACATCCCTAGGATAGGATGGTATAATGTTCAGTAATTGTAAGAAATGTTCAGAAATAACCAATGAAAGCTATAAATTGAATGAATTGAAGGTTCTGCCGGATTGGATTTTGCCATTCGGATTCTATCAATTAACGGTGTGTATTTCGTTAAATAAAACAATTTAACTTATTTAAACTTATGCTCCACAGACTCAAGAGAACTATACAATCTAAACCGAACCAGGAAATGCAATTTACATAGTTCAAAAGAATATTTAGAGATGATTAATCATAGCAATAAACGTTTCTATTGGATGGTCGAGATTACTTCTTTTGGGAGAAACAGTCTTAGTGTTGAGTGAATCTTGCAACACCCAGCTCCGTGCAAAGCCATATTCCTTTTTTGATATGAACTTCTTCAGTTATATTTCTCACTTCACCTAGGCATGATCGATGGGATCGCACCGTACGAGTTCCAACGTGCACTACTAAATCTCTTCCCTTGCCAGACGGTGGCCAAATTGATCCAATTCATCTGTCGGCTGTGGCGCTAGCTGCGGTTTCGTCCGGTTGCGCGTGAAACGGTCGGTTGATGAATTATCCCATCGAAAACCCTTTCATCTTCTGCCGGTGACTTTATGTTTGGAATAAGTTTTTCAAAATAATGTGCACCCTGTCAGCATTAGTGATGATTTACGCGGCCCGAAAATGCAATCGGTGAAATGAAAGAGAGTGAAGTGACAGGGTAGTCGGACGTTTGATTCTACTTCCCGAGGCCCGAGAATTGCTTGCACTAACTACAACACCGCTCGGTTGGAGTCCCTTCAATGAATCAATTGATAATTAAGATTAACTTCTCCCACACCAAGCCTACTATAATGGGTCGCGGTGCCTCGAGGCAACCAAGGATGCACCGTCATCCGGTTGCATGGTGTGCAGGTTAGGGTTAGTCTTGAACCACAGCGCACCCGTCATCAGTAATGATAGCTTCTCGCGATCGCGATCGAAGACAAACGATGTCTCCCACAATAATCGACTCTACTGTGTGATGTGGATGCGATTGATCGGTCGCGATCGGTGTTGCCCTGTTGCAGTTTTACACGAGCGGCTCGAAAGCGTGTACCACATCATCGCATGCTGCACCGACGATGCCCCCTCTGGTTGTACCCTCCAACGAAAGAAATCAATAATTGATCCGAACAGTCATGCTCCCGATACTTTATCTCCATCAACACTCGTCATCGTCATCGCTGGCGCGTGGAGTATTATTTCAAACTCTCGGCACTTGCAGGGGACGCCAGGGACGCTGATGACTCGCGAAGGCGCTTGCCTGGCCGGCCTGCCAACGTTTGCCAATGCGTCATTCTCTTCCTCCAGCGTGCTCGAGTCACCTTGCGTAACGCTATTAATAATTCCACCACCTAGCATCTCACATGCTGCTGGCCGCGGCTTAGGACGTCCCAATGGACGGAACACCCACACGGGCGGGTGAGAGACGACGTTTAAGAGCGGAAACGCCCACCCTTATGAGGGAAGATCAGTGGTGCGCGGTATGCGGATTATTTAGTTGGCAGTTGGCGGGCGGACTCGACCAACCTGCGCACACATGATGTGGTGATCGATTTCTTTTATGCTAATTTCTGCTCCTGCACCAGGACCAGGCGCGGCCACATGCACGGCCTGGCAATGCACGGGCCGTTTGTTTGGGTGACACAGATTTCTTTCGTGCACAGTTCTCTTTGGCATGATCGTAAAATAAAAGTGTCTTCAAAGAAACGTGTTATCAAAACAAACATAACAACACGTGTTTAGATTGGTAAACGTGTGTTGCGTATGTTTTACAACGAAGTATATTAGCAAACATGGCTGCGTAAGCAAATTAAAAACTTAATTAAATATTAGGAAAAATAAAGGGTTCTAAATTTGGATAAAGATTTATATTTTTCTACATGTTTTTAATCCACCGTTTGTTTTGATACGAACACATCAGATCATTTGTATCTTCCTTTAAAAAAAGAAACCTCCATTGCTCTTGCAATATTTGGCAGCGCTTACTGCGTCCACTAAACGGCTGTGAGTCATTCCTGCGCGTGATGCTACCGAGCGAGCAAGTGACAGCTGTCAAACACGACGTAGTGACAGACGCAAATGAGTGAGCGCGAATTGTGTAAACAAATGACGGTGCTGGTGGCGCAATGTACTACGTACTACTCAGCTGCGTTGAACGAATTTCTCGATCGCGAGACCCCCTACGCATCGCCCGTTGCTAATTAAAAGCTGTTCGTGTGTGTTGTTTCGCGTACGACGACAGGATTTCGATTTCATTTCGAAGAACCGGTGTGACAATAAAAAGAGAATCTGTTCAGCGTGCCGGTTTTGCGGCACGCGAAAGTAAAACAATTCGCGACTGAAATGATGCCTTTGCTGATGTCTGCAAGGTTTTTTTTTTGTGTGATCGTTTGCTAGGAAAGCGTGGATGAGTGCGTGCGTTTGTAGCTGTGAGAATTAATTAATCAACCCGGCGAGAGCATTTACTAGGACGGTATAGCAGGCATGCACGTACTTGGATGTTTTGCATCTTCAACAATGCGCTCCATTATGCACGCCGCGTCACTAAATGTGGCGCGAGATCCCGCCGGGGCGGCAATGTTTGAAGATTTGATTTCTCAGTCGGTGTTGGCGTGTGTGGTTAAGCGTTGGCTGCGTTACGAATGGCGCAACGTTGGTATGCCCTTTTGGTGGTCGCCTTTCATATGGGCAAAGTTGATCCTATGCAGTCCTGGCTGGCGACGTTTCACCACCGACGGGTGGATGGGGTACGTGTGGTTTCTTTTTTTTCTCAAAAAAAACGGCACGTGCATAGGCCTAATAGTGGATGAAAAGTATACCGTCGCAGCATCGTACTGGGCACCTGCTGCGGGCGACGAATGGAGGAATTTGGTTAAATCAATATTTGGCCGCGATAATGAAACGGCGGCACATTGAGGCGACGTTACGCGTTCGCACTGGCGACACAAATGGACAAATTTTTGGTCTCTAGCGCTGGACTTTGCTGCAGTTATGCAAGCGTACGCACTCCGTATAACTACCAAAACAATGCCAAACAAACGGGCAGGGTTCAGTTTTTGCCATTGTGCCATCCAAATAAAGTTTCCATAATGTTTGCACTTTTGGTCAGCAGTGCACACAATCCAACGATCTACTGACTGCAATGGCTTAAGTATGAATCCAGTATGAACGACAGCTATTCATTTCACTGATAATATTGCTTGTGTAACTACGTACAAAAGTAACGAAATAATACTACAAAATAAGCGTTTTCTTAAACTCCACTCTATTATTGAATGTGAAGTGCAAAGTGAGCCGCGTAATAAAGAGTCTTAACAACAAACTTTAACTTATGCTGTTAGAAATCATTTACCGGTGACATCCGATAGACGGCGACGCATATAACCTGTATTTACGGCCTTTTCTCACCTTCCATGCCATTGAAAATGTTTAGAAAATGGAACTTTTAAGTATTTATGGCTCATTTGCCGTCCTTGAACATTGTTTTGATACATATACAATTGTAATAAATGTTTCCTCTTAATTTAAAAATAAATACGATAATGAGGTTAGGAATCTGACTGTTGAAATAAATCTCAAAAACTTACATAAAATTGCATTGAAGCACAAATTCTCTGCTTATTTTTTCAAACTATGCAAGTATCATAGACACAAACCACAATGTCGTTTCCAAAGGGATCTTTCTATTTCCTCCTTCCCAAAGGTGCCGATTTCCAAATCATCTTCGAAAATGTAGATTTGGCAATCTTCGTGCCATTATGGGCGTAGCAAAGGAAACAATAATCAAGCATATTGAGCCTAGCATTTTTAAAATTGTACCATTGTTTGGATGAATTAGCTATTTTAACCATAGTACATGCTTTAATAGCACATTCATGCAATTAAAACAAGTGCTTTTTATAAAATCTAGCAGAGAAATAATTGTAAATTGCATTGTATATATTATAGCCAATATCATGTTCGTTAACGAAAATTGTGCTTGATGTATCGTCACTCTTGGTACAATACATCGAAATTTATTTATAAACGATCAACGCTCCTTGGAATGCTTAAGAAATATTTTTTTCTCGTTCAATAACATATGTTAAAATTCATGCAACTCTGATTTCTACATATTATTTTTGACGTAATTTGTCCAATTGTATTCGATTAGCCTGTAGTGCCTCTTAACGTTTGACGTTTGTTTTGACTGCTGTCATTTGGTGTTTTGTTATAGTTGTGTTTTGTGTTTTGTGTTTTTGTGTGAATCCCGTCCAGGTTTCGTTGATAAAGTAAATGGCTACGAAAGAGCAGTTGGAGCTCTCTGGTCTCATAAAATCTGTCCACCAACGGCTCCGAGAGTCCGCAAAGCAAAATGACCCGGAATTGGTATGGAAGGAGCATGTTCGTGACCAAAATTTATTAAAAAACTACGCCGAAGCTATGCATAAACTGGCCACCTGCTACTGGGACCGGACAATGGAAGTTAGCTGCAAGCGATCAAACAGTCGCATTGAATGGGTTGTGGCATCCTGTCGAAGTTATTTTCATGGCGCGACACCGTTGCTGTATCTGTTCCGCGACAAGGATGATAAAGTATTGCAGGCTATCGATGCAAACTACCAATACGATCACCAACCGTACACAATCGACCGAATAAAGCTGCTGGATGTTGGCAGTTGTTATAACCCTTTTGCTAGCTTCCCGGATTTCGACGTAACGGCCATAGATATAGCACCAGCATGTGCAACCGTGTGGCACTGTGATTTTCTTGGGGTGGAATTAAAATCCTTACCCAATCCCCTGATATCGGAAGAACAAAGTTCGGTAGTGGCATTTCCAATCGCTTATTATGATGCAATCGTATTTAGTTTACTGCTGGAGTATCTGCCCTCGTCCGATCAACGAATGCGATGCTGCCAGAAGGCGTACGATCTGCTCAATCCGGAAGGAATTCTTCTCATTATAACCCCCGACAGCCGGCATCAAGGAGCAAATGCGAAGCTGATGAAAAACTGGCGGTATACACTGGGATTGATGGGTTTTACTAGGATTAAAATCGAAAAGCTCGAGCACGTAACATGCATGGTGTTCCGTAAGTCCTTGCATCCAATCGTGGGCAAAAGGTGGTGCGAAATTCATCAGGAAGCTTACATGCGGCCAGTTTTGAATATTCCTCAAGATTTTAATGAAACGAAAGACGAAGAGTGTAATAGTTGCGAGACAGAGCTACCAAGGACGGAAGAGGATGATGTAGAAATTCGGAATGCGTTTGCCGGATTACCTGGATTTGTTGATAGTTAACAAAATAAAAAATCTAACATTATGCGCACAGTACAACAAATGAATTCGCTTATCGATTATTTCTTTGCTAGCTATAACCGAGATTTGACTTACCATTAAAAATAGGTTATTGGTGTTTACCAGTAACACACTGTTTTGTTCTGTTGTTACAAAACTTAGAAACAATTCATTACTTAAACATCTTTCCCGAAATTTCTATTACTGCCAACGCTAGAGATATTTTTGACGCACAAGTAATAACGGTCTTTTCCCATAATTTTTACTTCAAAATCCCATGTTTCTTTTCAAATTTCTATTTTTCTGGCGAAAACACGACGATGGTCAACAATTGGAGCATAGAGTATATATTGTTCGTTTATAGGTGTAGATTGTATTCTTCCAAGTTTCAGACATTTGTTATTGTTTTGATTTTGTTGCCGCCGGTTTTCCCGTTGTCGCGAATGTTTGTGGAAAGCATTAAACCATCTGAAAATGATACACGATATTCTGTTCACATTATTCTCCTCAAATGCCGAACTACCGATAGAAAACTTTACCGTAAGTAGCAAAAATAGATGTGCATACTTTATTGCATGATATTTATGAACCCTACACCTACTAGATTCCGGAAGTGGCATCCACATTCCTGCATCCAGGTGAAATCCACATTTTGGAGGAGCTAATCCGCATAGCGAACCAGTACAAGGAGATCAAAAAGTTTGTTCAACAGTATGGCACTCTGACGGCAGGTTTGCTAAAACCGAAGCAGCAGAAACCGTCCGAAGAACCCCTTCCACAAGGCCTCTATCTGCAGGCGTTTGTCGATGGGTTAGAGCTGGTGGTGAAACCGTACCGCGATCTGGTGGTGGAACTGGAGGCAAAGTATCTGGTGCGTCCGAACCTTTCGCTGATGTTCATCTTCCATCAGGTGAGCCAGTATCGGTCGTTGTTCGGGTTTCTGCTGCAGCTGATCAGTGGCGTCGTGACGCAAAGGATCCACGGTTGCGCTCTGCTACCGTATTTGCAACAGCACTGTCTGCATGGTAACGAGGCGAACTACAAAGCGGTTAAAACCATCCAAAAGTCGGTGTACGTCATCTTTCTAAAACAACTGTACGGATGGTTAATGCATGGGAAGTTCGTCGACCATTACGGTGAGTTCTTCATCCAGCAGGTGGAGAGTAGCAACGTGAAAGCTTCGATTACGGCCAGCGGTACTGGTGGTGCTAGCTCCCATCAGCCAACGCAAACCACCGTCAACACCTCGGATAGTGCGAGCATCAACACGGAGCTGTGGCGGTACGAAATAAGGCGTGAAATGTTGCCCTATTACTTTCCGCCCAGCTGGGCCGAAAAGGTGCTGTTTGTCGGGCAGACGGTGCTGATGTGTCACTTCGATCCACGCCAGAATCTGATAGCAGAGCGTGCTTCCCGTGCCGAATCGAAGCTGAAACGGGGAACGTCGTTGGTTGGCGCAGCGGCTGCTGCCATCGGCAAGGACAATCTGTGGGGTGGACATGAGCAAGAACTGTTCCGCAAGTTTCACCAACTGCAGAACGAGGAGAATCTCAACGTGACAAAGTTCGAGCATCTGGTGGACGAGATCAAGGAACAGGTCACGAAACACATGTCGGTGATCATGATCGAGAAGGCGGACCTGGAACGCCAGCTGCGCCTGATGAAGGACTTTTTCCTGCTCGGTCGGGGAGAACTGTTTTCTGAGTTTCTCACGCAAACACAGTCGCTCCGGTTGCTTATCGGAAAGGAGCTGAACGATGGCACGACGCGAGATCTCAACCGAGCTCTGCAGTTGGCTGCAAACAGCATTAACGTCGGTGAGGACATCGAACAGTTCTCGTTCGAGCTACCCGGAAAGGATGTGCTAGAGGATGAGGAAACGCAGCGTAGTTTTTGCTACGAAACAAAAACCGCTGTCGAACAGATCGTACTAAAGTACAAGGTGAAGTGGCCCCTGCACCTACTCTTCTCACCGCGCATTCTCGAGCGATATAATGAGATGTTCCGGTTTCTGTTGCGCATCAAGAAGATTCAACATGATTTGCTGCAAATTTGGTCGTACCAGCGGGAGAAACGCATCCAGCACAACCTGGAGGTGGTACAGTTGCGCAACAAATTACTCTTTCTGATCAACAACCTGCAGTACTACCTGCAGGTGGATGTGCTCGAGAGCCAGTTCGCGATCTTGATGGCCGCGATTGCCGATTCAGCCAAGCAGGCGGACTTCGAGCGAATCCAACGGGCGCACACCATCTTCCAGGCGAACGTGCTCAGTCTGTGCTTTTTGCTGACCAGTTCGAACAGTGCCGGTGAGCCATCCACCTCCTCGCTGATTAGTACGACCTCAGGTGGGGGTGTTGGTGTGATTCAGGTGCACGAGAATCCGGTACTGACCATATTGGACAGCATTCTATCGATCGTCGATCGGTTCTGCACGTTCTGCATGATGTGCCGAGATCCGATGACGAAAGTGGAACGGATGGAGTTTACTACCTACGAGCAGGGGTGAGTAGGGAAAAAATTACTGTACTGTACTGTCGAATCAGATTTATGTTGCTGTTGTTTTTTTTTCATTATTTTAGGTTTATGGATCATGTCGACTCGTTGCTAAAGCTTTTGATTGGACTGAAAGCGGGACCGAGCAGTGCGCCCCTGTCGCAACTGTTGCTTAGATTGGATTTTAATCATTGGTTTAGTTCAAACACCCAAATTACATCGCAGTAACCGCATCCTTTTATTGTTGTTCATCCACTTGCATCTTTTCCAGGTGGGTTTTCATTAAAATACACTTGGTCATGTGACACTCGCACGGTAGATGGTGCTCCTCCTTTTCCGGATCGAGCAGTGTTAGCTGCAGATCGTACCTAGTTCAGGAAAGAAAAAAAAAACAGTAAAATAGCTACCTTTTTTACACATTCCATCAGAGACAGTAAACGTTTACCTTCGATTCGTTTCCTTGTTGCGCGCCATTGATAAGCTAAATGCGACCGGATCATGCTCTTCCAGGTCCTCGCAGGTGTGCTCTGGCAGCGGAATGACCGTCTGCTTCCAGTGTGTCTCCGGTGCCGTCGGACTGGTCGAGAGGGATACATCGACCGAATTTGTCGGATCAAGTTCCTCTCGCGGAAAGGTGCAATCGAACCAGATACAGAACCCCTGCAGCTTGCCTGTCCGTTGGGCTACCAGTACATCCTTCACGTCGATATTGTTCAGATCATCCACCGTCACCTCCATCAAATCGAACCACGCCATTACGTGACCCTCGTGGAGCAAATGATCCGGCGCGACGGTCAACACTTCCGGCTTGTCCGAGTTCTGTTGGCGAAGGGCTCGCCCGAAGCAACGCATACTCACTCCGGACAGATCGTCCCATCGATCGAACCGAGCCGGAACGCTGCAGGGTGCTACGTAAATGGTCGCCGTGTCCGGAAACATGAGTCCGTTTGGTTTGAGGAAATGATCGCGGGCGTACAGAACGGAATCGAGCATGCCCTCGTGCAACAAGAAGAATCCCATCCACTCGGACACGATTATGTCCACCCGTTCTCCCTCGGGAAGCTGGAAATCTTCTACCCGACACTCGCTTACCTCTACCACGGTTTCGAGCTGGTTTTCCGCAACGATCTCACGTGCAAGCCGCGCCAGGTTTGATGCCTCGACAGCGTACACCTTGCTCGCGCCTGCCTGCGCACAGAACACTGATAGGATGCCCGTGCCGGCTCCTACATCGAGCACCGTTTTACCCGCGAACAGAGACCGATTACCGATGATCGCTTTCTGGTACGCGACTTGACGCGGTTTGTCGGTAAGCATGATTTCGTGCACCTGCATAAGAAGTTGATCGTAAATCGACAGATTTCAGAGAATGAAACTGAACAACGAACCTTAAGATCTTCATAACTGTCGAAGTAAGCCGGGGGTTCGATTGGATTCGTCGGGTCCATGGTTTTAAAATGATAGATATTAGCTGGTAATGTGCTGAAACATCAACACCACACGAGCACGTTTTTCTGGCGAATGTTTACATCTGGTGTGGCGAACATGTAACGTATTTTTAAAAAAATTGACAAAAATTTGTAATGAAACTGTTTTACTATCATATGATAATTTCCGTTGCTAATGATGTATTATTACGATAAATGATGGTACAATTTGAAAAGATAATAAATAAATAGATGGTAAATTACGAGCCAGTTGGAATAAATCATGAAGAATTATTTAGAGGAGTTTGACATTTTTCAATTGACAGATCAGTGCTTGGGTTCTCTAGGGGGTGAGTGTGTGGTAGAAGAGTCGCACGAGGGAAGGTGTGTGAGGTGAAACGGCTATTGTTTATTTACTTGTTTATAGCTTCTCAATTTTATCTCTAAAACAAACATTTGTTGTTTTACATGATTCCGTTAGTTAATTTCATAATTTCAATTTATGTATAAGTGTGCTAGGATGGTGCTTTTGTTCAAGTTATAATGGATTAAAATAATCATACAATGTTGTGTATCATATATGTTGCAAGTGAAATACACTGTAACCCTAATTCGCTGGCAATTTAGTTTATAAATTTATAATACTTTAAAAATTTCTCAAAATAATTCTACCTATGTTTTGTGCCTATCATTGTGCGATCCTCGAAATGTCATTTTGCAAATTGGTAAATATAAACATAAACAATCAGCTGTTTCTTTTCTCCAAGTTTCCGTTTCACAGCACCGCACACTGCATAGCCCCAAGCTTTTCACGGACTCCACATAATTCCCCCCTCCGGGCGAAGGAGATAGTTGCTGCTTCAAAGATTACATTACTCATCAGCCCCAACACATAGACAATATGTTCATGGCTTGAAGTGCACTTTTTTGCTGCGGTACTTTGCGTCGTAATTTCTCATCGACTCTGTGTGGTATTGATTGCTGCCACCCGGACCCCACCAACGCAGCTTGAAGGTAGCGATGGGTAAGGAGAGGACCATCGTGTCGTGTTAACAGCCACCCTTCCTCCGCGAATGGCCGTGTTTGCCTTTTTGGCTCTTAGTATTGGCGACGACTTACTCGCGTACGGTACAACACTGTTCGGCTGTGGTGGTTTGTCGTGGACGGAATGTCGATCGCAGTTGGCCTTGGCACGCAACCAACGCCAGTTTGAGGCCCTGCTGCAGCGATACTACCCACAATCCGACGCCTTCTCGGGCTCTGTTTCGTCCAACCCAAACGTCCACTGTTGCTGTGACACGCCGGGAAGTGAAGAAAACGATCCAGGTGCTCCAGCAACACAACCGATCGAGATGTCCACGGAATCGATAGACAGCTGCGATTTTGCGTACCAGGAAGCGTCGTCGCCTGGTTCGATCAGCCTGGACAAAAGTTCATCGACCGAGGTAGTGCACACGGTCGAGAATATTACCGAAGTGTCGCCCGGTTTGTGCTTCGTCGTCACGGGCACGATTCAGCTCACCTGCGAACGATTCTCCATCAATTTGCTGCTCAAGAATGGGGACGTCGCGCTGCACTTTAATCCACGCCTGCCACAGAATTATATCGTCCGCAACTGCCGGGTCAAGGGTTGCTGGGGCCGGGAAGAGGTAGCCTCGCCGCTGTCCTTCAACCTACACCGAGGCCAACGGTTTGCCGTGCAAGTGCTCGTGACGGACACAGAGTTCCTGATCTGCGTCAACGGGCGACACTTTAACGCGTTCCGTCATCGACTGCCGTACCGGAAGATTTGTACGCTCGAGGTAAAAGGGGACGTGAGAGAGGTGTCTGTTGACCAGTGCTACATGGAGTGCTACCCCCAACTCGAACTCGAGCTCGTTCGCCAACAGTCACCGGAAGCGACGGTAGCGGCGTTACCGTTGCGCTGCCTGCCCGAAGCGGATGGAAAACCTATGCCGTACACGGGCGTCCTGCAGGAACCGTTCACCCACGGTCGCAAGCTACACCTT
Source organism: Anopheles farauti No. 4 (assembly GCA_000956215.1). NCBI lineage: Eukaryota > Metazoa > Arthropoda > Insecta > Diptera > Culicidae > Anopheles > Anopheles farauti No. 4. The sequence continues at coordinate 15,684 of JXWZ01003310.1, forward strand.
TACGGGCGCGTCAAACTGCTGCCACACTCGTTCTACGTGAACCTGCAGAGCAGTGCGTACGTGTGGCCGCATCCGAACATTTTGTTCCATCTAAATCCGCGCTTCGGCAGTGTCGGTGGACGGCACGTGATCTGCCGGAACTCGTGGCAGAACGGAAAGTGGGAGCGTGAGGAGCGGTCGGATAACATTACGGAGTTTGCTCCCGGCAAACCGTTCCATCTGCAGATCGCCTGCACGGACGTTAGCTATCAGGTTTCACTGAACGACAAGCTGATCGCGGAATTCATCTTCCGTGACAATCCCCGGCTGGTGGAGGCGGTGTACATCCAGGGTGACATAAAAGTGTTTGACGTCGTTGTCGAAACTGCCTACTGAGCAAACAGAACCTATCGATAATCGTCGCCTACCTTTCTGCTTCTGAAAGGAGACTGAAACGTGTGCGTAGTATTGTGTATTTGTTCGACTCGAAACCTAAAGTCTATTCCGAATGCCGAGTGTTCTTTGCTCATTTCGATACGATACAATAATAGTTGTAGTAGGGTCCTATTGTTCTATAGCTTTGCTGTTTAGTGCGCATGAGACATTCTATACCAAAGTGAACTCTTGAAGCCGTACAAGAACGAACGTCCGAAGCATCGGAAATCTTAACGCTTTGGTTCGTTACTTCCGTTTGAAGAGAAACGCTTTCTGTTGCTTGCATACTGTTAATGTTACATATTTTTGTATACAATTCCCTTGCTTCAGTTGAAAAATAAAGTGTTCGCACGGTAGCAGTGTGACGGGTTTTCGTTGTGTGCTACCTTTATCAGCGAGTGCGATTCGGCGGAAAGCAACAACACGTCCGAATATTGTTCGTTATCACGGTGTTACACTATGTTCTACTTTTCTTATCAGACAGATGAAAAGTATCCTCGAATTTCTTCACATACAGATTAGAATTAATATTCCGTAGTATATGTCAGAATACAGCATTTTAGGGATTTTAAACCCTTTTCAACTTACACAAATCGATGAAAAAATGTTGAAAATGGCACAGGTCAATTTACGGCCGACTTAAAACAGCATCTTTACAGAAATAAATTAGCATTTTCTTTCTGCGGCTGTATTCAATTGAATGGATTCAATTCTGCGGTTTGCAATGGAAATAATGGATGAAATATCACACTATCATAAAAATAATACACTCAGAAAAATATAGTCACCCTTCCGTTATCATTCTTACCCTGATCGACTTTATTTTAATTTTTTGCGACTCGCCAAACCAACAGAACATATATGTTAGTGTATAGTAAAGCATAAAAGATTGTGGTCATTTAAAGTTTTTTTGTGCATTTGGGACTGCTCGACACAAATGAAGCCGCTGTAAGAAAACAAGCGATTTATTTTAGATTCCATTCGGAATTTGAATGAGTACTTAACAGCCAGATCCCCGGTGAAATTTGTCGTGTGTCTCCGATAAATTCAGCGAAGACATCGGTGTGTCTCGGGTTTGTACGAAGTGAACGAAATTTTCACCCGAATAAATCGGTGTAACATTGTAAAATGTTACCAGGGTACGCAACGCAATGTTCTTCCAGTTTTAAAACCAAAACGACCGGTAGCTGTAACATAAGCTGTAGCAAAAGACGTTATACAACGTTATGCACAAAGTGTTTGGCCAACGAGTAGCTTACTAACAGGAATTTGCTACTAGAGTAGCTTACTAACAGGATTATTGTGAGTAGCTCAGTACAAAGAAAATTTAGTATCGAGGACCCCCCTACGAAACTTTCTTTGTTTCGTATCTTTTATCACCAGAGAACGAGCTGTTTTAGGAATCATTAAGCAGATAAGATATATGAAACCTATACGACAGTGGAACGATTTGTTAGTTTGTTTTTTATTTATTTTTTTAATCAGAAACCTGTTCGGAAGCAGCCCGAGTGTCTTGGGCCGCTAAGTTAATTGGGAGAAAGAATAAAGAATGACTCAATGACGACAGTATGAAGCTGCCCCCCTTCCTTGAACAACACATGGTGTCAATACAATTTATGCTAATTTCTTTCCTGTTTCATCCCATATCGCAACTAATCGAATGACGCAAACAGTCAATTCTTATGGTCACATGACTGCCGTGTTCTTACGGGTTTCATTCGTTTTCATTCGTATTTTTGGCTCAAGGTTGATGGTATTTTAAAGGCTCGTCCTTCAATGTGAAAAAAATCCATGAGATGCTTCTTTAGATTGAAACGCACACAAACGCTGAACATGCGTTCCCCCAGACGCGACTAGAACTCACGAATTGCAGTGTGTGTTGTAACACAGCTGCTGAAGAGTGGGAAATGTGGGCAAAAAAAAACTCCAGTGCCTGTATAAATAACACAAATATAAATACGGTTTAATCTTATACTTTCGGATGAAATATCAAAAACTGCAAGGAGCATGTACGATCGTACAAATCTTTTTATCAATTTATGATCGATTATTTACGTTACGCTACGCTTCGTCTACATGTATATCTCACGATATACCATGCGACCAACGATTATTATTTCGGTAGGCACTAGATCCTTAATTATTAGAAACAAAAAAAAACGTAAATCTCGATGAGAAGAACGTTCAAAAGGTCATTGAATGAAAAAGATCATCTTATATGATCAACATTATTTTCAGTAGCGACTGGCACGGGGGACCTCGGGACGTAGACAGGGTGGACGTGACGCGAAAAGGAGCAATAAACACACACACACACACACACACAGGAGGCTTTCGCTAGAACATACAGCAGCTTACGCCATATCGTGCTTTGCGTCCAACCGACGCATCTGATGCGTTTGTTGGAAAATAAAAGAAAGAAACAGAACGGAATATTAGTAAAAGTTCTAGTAACCGAACACACAACAACCGGACTGAATAATGATTCGAGTGAGATGAATGAATGATGAATGAATGATTGCAGCGGTAAAAAACAGGCTAATGAATAATGGTTTTTAATTAAAAATAATCAACAATGTAACGGATAAAATACATGACAACGAGAAACAAATGAATAAAATATAACACCGCCAACTGACACTGTAGATTAGTTGTGGGTGAGATTTAAGTCGCGATGATGGATTCCTCCAGTGCGGCATGTTTCATTAGGTTCAACATTACCTCCTTATCGTCAGCGCTGGTGCGATAGCGTTCCGAGACGTCGTTTACCGTCGGTGCCTTAAATAGTTGAATGTAAAGAAGGGCCGCGGTGACACCTCCCAGAATCGGGCCCGCCCAGTAGATCTTGAAGAAGAGAAACAACCCAACCGGGTGGTTAGCATTCGCAACCGTAGTACGCTCGCACACTCGGTCGACTCACCCAATGGTTGTTCCAGTTACCGGTGACAAACGCCGTACCGAACGAGCGAGCCGGGTTCATGCTCGAACCGGTGTACTCCACAATACCGAGATGACCGAGCGTCACCGTGAGACCAATGGCGAGTGGAGCGACAAACCGCGAGTCTGGCTTGTTTTCATCGCACACACCAAACACGCACAGAACGAGCACAAAGCCAAGGAAAAACTCGAATCCGAGCCCCTGCAGCTCGGTCACACCGTCCTTTAGACCGGTGTTACCCAGTCCGTTGTGGTAGCTTTTCGGGATCAACACCTCGAGGGTGGTCGTCGCTGCAAACGCTCCGGCACACTGGGCGGCAACGTACAGGAGTGCCCGGATGAGGCTTACCTTTCCCGCGGCGAGCATACCGGCCGTCACGGCCGGGTTGATGTGACCACCGCTAATGTGGCCGATCGACTGAAAGCAGACAAACAGTCGTTGAATGTGGACGTGAAAATGTAAAAGCCGCACTCAAACATCGCTTACCATGACTACACTGAACACGCTGAGTCCGAACGCCAGCGAAATCAACGTTTTGTCGCCGTTTGCATGCGTGCACGCTGCACAAGCGAAAAAATTTAGTATAAAAATTCCTGCCATGAACCAAACAAATGAAAACATTAATCACACGACGTATAGCACAGTTTTCACCGAAACACGACATACGTACCCACGAACTCGGCGAGCAGGGCACGTAACAGGCCACTGGATTTGCTGGCAAGCTCCTCCGTACCGAGATTGTAGCCCATTGTAGTGTTTGGTTTTCTGTTGTTGTTTCTATGTACTGTCTGCAATGACAAAAAGAGAGCTGTCAAACCAGGCAGAGCATATGCGCGCTTTCATGCTTTGTCACGCGCACGATGAATCCAATTACGTTTCGATTAATGGTTCTCCAGAGATGCGAGCTGGCCTAAAGCTAGCATGTACGACTGCTACACCATGCAGCAGCGATCAAATCCTTTAGGATGGCGTGCATTTCTCTTACCAAGTTTTTCGTTTTCTCTCTTTTCCAGAGAGAGGGAGAG
>JXWZ01003314.1:0-28183 GCA_000956215.1 Anopheles farauti No. 4
AAAATTTTGTTCCCTTGGTAAAGTTCATGAAAATCAATGCGAAAGCAATTTATAAGTGTATTTTAAAGCATCAATTCAATATTTGAAATAAGCGTAAATTGAAAATAGTTCACTTTTGCCGTCATTTGGTAGCACTATTATGTTTTACCTGTTACATAAACATTTGAGCCGATAGTGCAAATCAATTGATAAGCCGTTCGACGTTTAGAATGCGTCACTTTTCCTCACTACGTATGGGTGGTATGGACGTAGGTATTTGTGAGACTGCTGAGTACCCAACGCCGTTACAGGTTTGGATGAGTAATAGGGAATTTACTTGTCGTTGGCCGTTCCTGACAACAGCAAAAGATATGCTGTTACTGGACGAAAGCTCGTGACGTCATTAAATTGATGTGTGTGTGTGTGTGTGTTTCACATGTTGCATCTTGTTTTGGAGCGATTTGTTTTTGTCTCAAGAGTTTTAATTTCCGTATGCTCCCAGCATTTTAATGCATAGGAGTTTTAGTTTCTATGTTTCCAACACAGGTTTCCCTTCTTTTCTGAGGTAAACATTATTTTTGCAAAAACTCGTCTTGATGCTTGTGCCAAGTAATGCATTTAATGCATTTAGTAATGCAATTCCTCCTGGGCAATGGTTAAATATGTGAGAGGAATGTAAGGAAAATCGGTTTCTGGAACAAGCTCAGGTTTCAGCGATACACTGATTTTTCAAAAATCTTGAGCATAAAATTTTAAACCACCTTTTAAAGATACGTGTATTTTTGAACTACTGCTTTTGTTGTTTACCACTATTGCATAAATTTCAAATTAAAATAGCACGTTTTTAGCAGATACTTACCATTTTAAAATGCGTATTATGCCTAACTGACGGATGCATGATTATTTAACATCCTTGGTATACATTCCGCAATTGGGTAGCAATTTTGTTCAAATGTACGCAACCTATTCTAATCTAACTACAAATTAAGTTTTGCTCTCTGTATATGCATTTTACTAAAAATAAATCATTTTCCCTCCTGATCAGTTACTTTAAGCCAAATTAAAAAAATTAACTACCAAAATTTTTTTATTTCTGTTTTTTTTTTTTCTCAAATGGCAATAAAGTGTGCTGATTAGATCAGAATTTGAATATCGTTTGCTTTGCTCTGGAATAGATACCGATAGAGACGGGATCGTACGCAACACTAGTAATAAAATCGATCGTTTTTTTTAAGTACAAACTAAATTTGATTCCGTCAATCGGTCCGAAGATTGAGGACATTTAAAAAGCTCCGGGTTATAAAGATTTATTTTATAATCTGTGGATTCCGTGCAGACGACATTTTATAACAAAATCGTTGGTTTTTCAAAATACATTCACTAAAGTGTTTTTAGTTTTAACATAATCGCTACGCATTATTCGCATTATTCTCATAAAGCATTATTCTCACTTGTTATGATGTAAATAGTTATGTTGCCCTGTGTCCAAATCCCTATCCCTCCCCCTATTACGGCCGGTGCGGATAAGTTAAATAAAGGATTGTCTACCGGAATGAACAAGTGCCGGTCGTCCTAATATCGTATGATCAATATTTCCGGAGGTCACCGGGTATTTTCTACCGCGAGTATAGGCAGCTGGAAGCGTCTATCGACGCCGGCACAACACGAGGGCCCCGAACGTGTGAGCAAAGGTGAGCATAACGAAAAATCTAGAGCAAAACAAAATATGAACGGTTTAATTTCATATGCTACACGTATGCGTTGCGTTTTCGGACGCTGATGATGATGTGGCCGAAATATTTGCCATCCCACGTGTTCGGGTGTGTTTGTGTGCTTGTAAATTTAATATCTCCCGTATCTGTGTGCGGGTGTGTGCGTTATATACACACCGATAAGCATAGACTTTGGGTACCCAAAACAACAAACAAGGATCTCCCAAAAGTCCTTTAAGGAGCAGTGGAGCCAGCCATACCTGAACGGTCGGTAACTGAGGGGGAGTGGAAAAGTGAGACAACAAAGCCGGACATATATCGCGCGAAAGAGACCGTCGCCGATGGGTCCTTTTCGGCGACCAGCACGAAAAAGCACGGTGGGGCACACAACAGGGTGAGGAGATGGAAGGTGAGGTGAGGCAAGTAAAATTCAATACAGCGCAATTTAGCCCGACCTGGCGTGTGGGCGGAAGAGGAAGGTAGCGTGCGAGCGGGAAAAAACATGGAATGCATGAAAAATCGTAGCACGCGGTGGAAAATAATTTTCCTGGGGGTTGGGTACGTGCGAAGCCGCTCGCTCGCACTTCCGGACGAGGAGGTGGTGCACCTTCGATTTTGAGATCAAACGCAGGAAGGAGATGGAAGAGAAGCGGAAGAGTTCGGGGTCCATCAACCGGGTGGTGGTGGGCCATGGTAATGAAATGCGAACGGAGGGACGGGACGCAGCGCGTTGGGCGATGGTGTGGTAAAATTTGAAACATAGAACCTGCCTTTTTCAATTCGAGGGATCCGTGGTAAAGATGGCAGCGAGACGCATTTTAACACGCGATTTATACAGCGAGAAAAGTAGGCGACGAAAGAAGAGCGGTTCGCGCGTGTGAGTGTGTGTGTGTGTATGTGTGCGGGTATGTGTAGGGAAAACCGCCCGAACATGGCAAATATTGAAAGGGAGGCAGAGAGCGTTAGAAAGAGAGACGCATTATCGGTCCGTTGTGCAAGCATATAAGAGTGAGGGTGGGGCAGAGCGGACACGGGTGGGGTAGGTGCAGCAGGTCGTCTTTGCCCGTTCGAAAAGCATATGAAAGAGGAGGCTGGAAATAAAACACCTCCATCACCAACACCATCTCCAACACATTCACCATCACCACTACCACCACCACCACCACCACCACCTCTTACACCACTACCACCGTCACCGCCAGCTACCACTATCAACAAACGTACGAGCAAAAACCCTTCAACATTAGCAAACAAACAACATTAACCACAACCAACGGGGTTTAAAGGAGGGAGGAAGACGGGAGGCTTTCGTGGTGGCCATGGTGGTGGGGCTTTTTGCGAGAGAGCTTCCGATCGGGGTTGCTTTCGGGTGCCGGGCCGTACGGTTTTTTTGTTGTTTCTACTCCACCATCCGCTGCTGTTTGGGAGAAGGGACATGGGAGGAATGGAAGGGTTGTCTGGGGTCCAGCAATGACCGCCAAACAAAATGAACGCCTAAAACTGTACCCCCCTCCCCGTACATCGACTTCCCCCTAACCACTCCCACACGTGCTCGACAGCGCAAATGTCCAAACACGACGTGCACGTTGCCATTCCTTGACCCCCTCCTCCGCCCCCTCTCCCAGCACAGGGTGTACATGGCATGGTACGGTTGTATGTTCGCACCCAAGTCCGGTGTCCCGTCGTTGTGTTGTGTACACAAGCCGAGGCAGAAACTCCGCTAGCAACGAAAGTGAACCGAAATGAGGCCTCAGTACCGTGCGAGACTACTTCGATGCGACCAGCAGAGAAGCTATTCATCGCCCGGGTGGGTCACACTTCCTTCCATCCGGTCCCACCCTGTGGCCACCGCCGCGCACCCCACATCCGGCACGATTCGTAGCGGCAGTGTCGGATCGGCACAAAAACCCTGCTGCGCCCCGTGCTGTCAGTCAACCGATGATCCGGGACCGTGCGGCGGCTTCCAGCACGGCGTAACATGGGTGACAGGTGACCCAGCGGTCGGGTGGTGGCATGGAGCTGGCACGGATAAGCGAAACCCTAGCCGGGAATTTCTGCAAAAGCTACTGCCGCTGGCTGCGGTAGAGGAGGTGGGCGAGGATGCAGAAATCGTTTGTACGGAAAACGATTTAACCCTTCACTGCTGGGAACGGTACCGGTTTAACCCAGAATGAGTCAAACTCAGTAAAAGAGACGGTCGGGAGATGATGTGGGCTAATGAAAGTTGATCTCATGATTGCACCAGTAGTCTTCTTATTGTAGATACTCGTTCAGCAAAACCTCAAATACACATGATATTACCTGATTCGATGTTCGAATCTAATCTTATCTATAAATAGTTCTTTTTTTACTTGAAGCTATTAGACTGGTGATGTAACTGTTAATCCTACTGTTGACCTCATCATATGAACTGAAGGTCACGTTGATTAGACTGTGCCACCCTAATGATGGGAGAGCGTGATAATCAGATGAACGTCTGGAGAATTAGGCAAGTAAAGCAAGCAATTTTTAGCGGTTATAAATATTTTTGGAATACCTTTTTTACTACGTATGATCAATCCGCGTCTTGCTGGAGTAATTACGTATGTACACGTTTTTTGAAAAATATATCACACCTTGCTGATCACTTAACATCAGTGTAAATAATAGGGAGCTGCTGTCGACAAACATACCATAATATACAGCGCTTAAAATTGTAATAAATTTCCGTATATTCGTACGATCAAAAAGACCCTATGTAAACACTGCTTTTGATTGAGTATTTGGATTCCTTTTTCAGCAACATCATCCTTGATACTTGACTGTTCCCATGGAAATGACTTGCTATGTTTCTTTTGATGGTTACATTAGTTTCTCATAAGATTAGATGCACTTTAGAGAATTCAATAACTCAGTAATAACTCTGAGCATATGGCGGTAGTTTCATAAACTTTCACCCCAGAGTGTTCGAGTACAAAACATTTTGAAGCGACACTGTTGTCAGGTATCTAAAACTCTCTTTTAACGATAGTAGCTTTCAGTGAAATGATTTTTTTCATTTTGACAACCATTGAAAGTTTCAAAGCTCATTTTATTGTGCGTTTCACTGAGTGTTGGCATTGTTTAAAGTGAGTTTAAATTTGCGATAACGATATCTTTATTAACCATCTAGTGCCAATTGTCTAGGTATTTACATCTTTGGGCACCCGGAAAAGGCCCCATGGCTAGATTTTACTGCACTGGATTTTTGCTTCCCATATTTGGAAGTGTTTTTAATCTTTTGGTTCTGTGACACTATTATCAGAAACGATTTATATGTAAGAAGGTGACCGAGCTTACGACAAAGTCGATCAATTTGAAATTTGAGCTTACTAGCTGTATATTTTGTATTGGTATCAGGTTAAGCTTATTTTTAATGCAGTAACGGTTAGTATGGGACCTTCACATGACATGCCAACACAATTCCATGAAGGATCGCATTAGTAAACTAAAATAATTGATTACATTTTTTTCAGATGACCTATAAATAAGGACAACTATTTCAGGAAAATCAATAAAAGAAGGTGTATTGAGAGCCAGTCGATTATGTATTCTTAAATTGTCATGATTGTTTCTTGTTGTTGGTTTTTATGATGATAAAAGAATGAGTGTTGTTTGAACATAAATAACAATCTCTAAACGAATTTGTCTTCTTCCACACATCTTTTGGCTAGATATAATCGTATTTTTTTACTATGGTTTAGGTGTTCAGATGTCTAGATTTGTTATGTTGCTTGCAATTTTCTAGTCACTCTACAACTACTGGATAATTCGTTAGTCATAATCACATATGAAAATACCATAAAAGATAGTGTCCTAATTTCGTGGGTAGAGAAAACAGATAGCTTTCATGGAAAATGCTTTTATGCGGCTTTTGTGTAACATATGAGGTTTACATTAAGCATATGGTATCTATTTTAATTTATTTGTTATAAGGTTAAAAATATTTACCTACAATCGAAAGTGTTGTTCACACGCAGTTGATTTTGCTCACACGATATGATCTAGTTGGTCATACTGCGCACAACAAAAATGCAATAAAAGTGTTCTGCTAGCTGGAAATGCTGCTGGGTAACAACGATGGGAAACCAGGTGAAGGGCACACTAGCCCCGTGTTGATGTTTTAGGGGAGCTAACTGTTGAAGCGCACTTGAATGCACTGCAGTGGAGGGTAGAGACACCGAAACTGGATTGGCAAAAGAAAAAAAAAATGCAGCGACAACTCCAACGGGGAGGAAGCAACAAGCCACGAAACATGGAGAAATGTGGGATTAGATGTGCGGGGGCAGAGTGCTGAGTAAATCGAAAGAAAAATAGAAAGGAATCAACTTCGCATTCACGTTGTTGTCTGTCCGATTGCGAGGGGAGCGAAGGAACGAGCAGATAGGTGATCGTAGTAGCCACTGTCGCCACACTCGACAGCAGCAAACTATCTCACGAAATATTGGATGAAAAAAAGTGGTGGCACATGTGAACGCAGAAGGGGAAAGCGAAAATTTTCCGAGAAACTAGGTCTGGTCTCACACTAGACAACCTTGCACAATTTTCTTCGAGCCGCTGCGGAGGACATGCACGTCTACCTACATTGCCATATCTCTCGATCCAAGCATCCCAGATCATTTCATTCGTCGTCATGAAATTCGCTCCACCAGATGGCGTTATCAGCGTTGCAAAAATTGTAAACTAAATACTCACAAAACGATTTCGTCCTACATGTCGCATGTGCGACCCACAGCTACAAACGTTTACCAACACATTTGCACAACATTAACACGAAACACAAAGCCGATCATCGTTTTTGGTCCATCGAACAGCAGGGTTTAATTTAGGCAAAGTGCGGTGCAGGGAAAGGGAGTGTCCGCACAAGGGAGGCGAGGGTTACCATGAACAACACGGACAAGGAAAACATCTGCGATGAAGAGATGATGGATGAGGATAGGCAAGCAGAGTAAGGAGTAGCCGGGGAATGGTGTGAAGAGAAAGAGGGAGAGCGAGAGAGAGAGAGAGAGCGAGACATGCAGAGACGGGCTCAAGCCAAGGCAACAAGCACGAGAACAACGGAGCGAAAAGATCAACGAGCGCATGAAAGAGGAATAGCGGGAGGAGAGAAATGACAGCCAGCATACATGCACACACAAACACAGCGACGAACACGACGACATCGGACGAAACAACGAACGAGCGCACGAAAAATCTAAACCTCCGGCGACCGAAAAACCTGAAATAGTCTCGCCGCTTACCGAGGCACCGGAAAATTCGCTACCATTCCACACAACCAACCACGCAGCGTGCAGCGCGCGAGTGTAGCAGCATGGCACATACACACGCGCTCACACGCAGAACGCCGTCTCCGCTCTCCCGTCGCACAGTGGTCTCGGCTAGCGCCCACTTGCTGCGTTGGTTACTACTCTAGCGTGCGCGCATTTGCTCTATCCAAGCTGCCCAAGCTCAGCGTCGCTGCCTGTCCGCGTGGGTGAGCGAGACAGTGTGCGAGGATAGTGCGAAGCTATTTGGCCTAGCGCAGACGGCTCCCCCATTCTCCTCCACACCACACCAACGCATACACACACACAAACACGAAAATGAATAGCAGGGTGCATGAGCGTTGATACGGGGACGGCGGTGGTGGGCAGTGCAGTAAGCTGAAGGAAGAACGATGCGGCAACGGTTGGTGGTGAAGCGGGAGATTCAAGCGAGTGGAGGTGGAGAAGCTAGGGCTGCTGCGATGAAAGACGAACGAGCAGCAGCTACACGAACGCGCTAGCGGCAGGCAGGCGGTGTAGATACACCACGACGGGAATACCGTGGTTGCAGGGGCAGCGAAGCGCTGCCGCTCTCGATGACGAAATTTCGTTGTTTTATAGCATCACCGAATCTATGTTGCGGCGGGATGCACAGCGGGAGAGTGACGTATAACGTGCTAAATTATAGGGAAGGGAACGGTAAAGCTCCATACGACCCAACGTCCCAGCTACCTCCCCTTTACGATCGCAGCAATCAATGCCATCAGCACAGCGGCTTCTCCATTCTCCAGCGGCTCTCTATTGCCAAACATTGAGGTTTGCACAGCGAACGAGCGCGATGCGAAACCCCTCTCGTCCGGGTGCTGCGAATCTCGCCACACCAGCTTGCGTATGTGGCTGTGTGTTTGTATTCGGGTATGTGCGTAGGAGTGTGCGAACCATTTTGCTAGAAGGGTGGCCGGGTCCTCCAAAGTCCACACGCAGAGCAGGTCGCGATAACTGGGTGGTGCACTACTAGTCCAACCAATATCGCAGTGGCCCCCTCCCCCCATCCTTTCCTTGTCTCAGTCTCGTATGCTCCCTCCCCCCTCCCGAATCACACAAGACGAGTTCATATAATGATCCGCATGTGTATGTATGCGTTTTTGTGTGGTATTAGTTGTTTAAGAGAACAAAATTCAAACACGGATCGCAAATGATGAAGAGTTTTTCTACTTCAAGACAAATTTCACCAGGGAAAGTACACAAAAAAAATGTTCGGGAGATCCTGTAACTGCATAAGAATCTTCACCGGGTTTTTCTTAACTTCATTAAGCGAATGGTTAGGTGTGTTTTCAACATTATTTTTTTAATACATTTGCTTCACGAAAAGACAATTAATCTAATAAAAATAAAAAATAAAGAAAATTAAGTAAAAAGTAGTAACAGAAAAATCGATACTTCAGTTTACCTGCAGTAGAAGGTTGATTAGTTTGCTAACGTAAGTATTGAAACATTAAAAATTATACTACAGTTTATTTTAAGACGGAAATTGTCTCTCCCTTGGTGCGTTGTCTAATTTACTGATTCAATCAAGAAGCACAGTTTCTAGTTAACAGTTGTGATCGGCTGATCTCAATGATCCTAACCATTATTATTGGTTTCAAGAGACACATAAACCGCTATTTTTTTAAGAACCGGTTGGTATAATTTGTTTTATCGTGTGTGCCAACTACAGCTAACAAAATTGATTTTAAATATCGGAATGGTATATTTAAAGGAGCAATTCAAGCGAAGTTGCATAATCATAAATGGACTGTGATCGTGTATATCTTTGTAATTAACAGCAGCAAATTTAGAAAAAAAACAACAATGTAATTGGATATTCCTATTTATTAAAACAAATTCGTCAAATCTTTCAATCGTATCAAAAACAGTTCAATATTCCCAGTTATTTACAGAGTAGTTTTGTTAGAAAATTCGCATTTTCTTACTTTTTCAGGTTAAGACTGCAGACCCATAAACGTTCTGGATGAAACTTTTATTTAAAGACGCTGCAGCGTAGTAACCTGAGTATAATATCACATATCCTTAGCTTCATACGAAACATACACATTAGTTTATGTTATATATTTTTGAGTAGAAGTAAGATGCAGATGTACACTAGGTAATAGCATTCAATATCATATGTTCATATGTTCACTTCAAAATATGTTCAGTTTACCTGCCGGTTAGTGCGAGACAGGGATTACCAACAAATGCTAATAGGGTATAAGGGTAAAAGGATACCAATATCTTCTTCTTTTCCGTTTTTGGAGTAACAACATGTATGATCATGTCTGCCAGCTTTCGAACTAATGACACTCATTTATTCCTCCATTGATCGAACGACTGTGTTTGCCACCTACACCGAAATCTTTGTATAACAGTTTTATAAATTAAAACGAGAGAAGAAAATAATACGCTACATCATGTAAATGCTCAACATGTAAATACACAAACTAATTATTTTAATATTTATCAAACTAGTAAATCGTTGTTCTACAACATAGTAACAAGTAGTACTAGTCTTTTTATTAGATAGTCATGTCATGTCATAGGCCCATAATACATGGCGCATGCAAACAGCAATGTGGTACTTAAGTAATAATTGGAAAACAATATTTTACGCCACTCGAGACTGTTTATTACCCTGCCACGAGTATGGAAATGAGTTTGCTCTTATTGCCCAAGGAATGGACGAATTGTGGTGTTTTTTTTACTGTACCTTCGTGTCGCCATAGTTACCACGGGTAGTACGGTTGTGGTATTCTCTCAAAATTGGGAACCTTTTGTGAGAACATCGTTCAAATGCTACCTGAAAATGTTAAAATTTTGCTTCAACTGTTAATCTCTTGTCCATGTTCTTGTCTGCTAACAAACCAAGGTCAAAATGCGAACTCATACCTTTGGTACGCTCATCTGTCATCCAGTTCACTAACACGCAAATACTAACTGCTACAAACTACTACCAGCAGCTCCAAACGGATTAAAGCTTCCCGCGTTTCTCATAATCTGTGCTTGTCGTACCTGCTGTGCCTTGATTTGCTCAGGGTTAATCATCGATCAGGCAACGAAAATTTTCGGGTACGCCGATATTTAAGCTGTTTGGTAAATAGCCCCGTATAAACTTCATGCAATAAGCGTAAATCTACCTATGGAGGAAAGCAATGGAAAGAAGCACTGGCAGAGAGAACGAGAGAGAAAAGAAAAGTATACACGCGTGCGGTGTGAGCAGGTGAGAGATCAAAGATAAAGCAGAGTAAAAATATAACAAAGTGTGCGTGCGAGAGAGCGAACGAGAGAAAGAATGTAGCGGGTAGGGACTGGAGTGCACGGGTACGGAGGGAAATAAGAAACAAAGGCAGTCGGACAGAAAAAAATAGGAAAAAAAATCCCCAAGCCACGTAAATAAGTCGGAAGAAACCAGCACACGGTTGGTAGTCTCGTTCGCAGGTGCCTGAAAATGTTTTCAAAGATGGCTACGGAAACCGGGGGGATTTTTGGTGCGGCGTTTGTATTGCCACTTTTCTTTTCGAGAAATTTCTCCTACGAACAAAGAACAATCGGCCCATACAAGTATGAACATATTTCCAGCGTTCGTAAAGAAAATATACGCTTCTATGGAGCGTCGCAGTACTTGTTACTAGTGATAAAAATAAAATAGTGATAAAAATAAAATGAAACATGATATTTGTTCGAAAGTAGTGACACAAACTCAAAATGAAATTATCTCCAATCTGAACTGCATACTATATTTAGTAGAAAATGCGCACGGTAAAAAAAAAACGCAAACTCAAACATTATTGATGCGCGTCGGCTTTTGCAAAACGACCGACGGAGAAAGTCGGACCATTTTTTGCTGACAAAACACGCACCACCTCCCTTGGTAGGAAGAGTATCCAGGAGAAAGATCAGATAGTAGTGTGCGCGTGTACGGCACCCTCCCAGGAAAAAAATGAAGGAAGGAAGTGGTGTACTTTGCATGAATTATGCATGAGGGTTTGACCGGGGAGATTGGTACGGTGCTGGAAGGCGATAGGGCCGCTTAATCAGCGGCAGCAGCAGCAGCAGCAGTGTAGTCTCCTCCGCGAGCGAGGCTTCGGTTTTGTTCGGTCGTCTCGCGCACAGCAGTAGGGCGCGCAAAGTGCTGTGAAGTTTGTTGTTCGACCTTCTCTGTCATGAGCGTTCCTTTCTGCCCGCTTGCCTCATCTCTGGTAGCACCGTTGCTCGGCTAGCCTTGCAATTGAATCAGACGCTTGTGTAAATATGTGAAGATTTTTTGTTGTTGTTGTTGCTGATCTTATTGTCGGTGTTTCGGTATGCGTTTGCAATGCAGTTTATGTACCGCTCACTCAACACATAAAGGCGGCATGTATTAACAGCATTTTTGACAGTGTGTGCGTGATCGGGATAGCCATGGCTGCATAAATGATTGAGATTTTTTACTGGTTGTGTAAACGCGCGTACAATGCAAGATTGTGAAACGCAAATAATACTGTTGAATTATTTAATTTAATAAATTCAAGCATAATAACAGTACAAGTATGTATATTTCACATGTTACAAAAATGTAATAGTAAACTAAACAATGAAAAAATAAAAATTTAGGTCAATTAAATGAAAATTGAAATATAGAATGCAAAACAATACAGACTCATGGCGTGTAGGAAGATTTTGTATTTGAAAATAGTTGCAGATCCGCTGAAGAGCCGAATGATGTTGTTGCTATTGTTCGGCTCTGATGACCTTGCTTGCCGCCTGCACCGCTACAGACATGTTCATGGTATGCAGCCTTCCGAAAGGCATATGCACGGGGCAGCCAGCGAGCAGCCCAAAATGCACAGCAGCGCAGCAATAGCACCAGAGTTTCCAATCGAACGAACGCGAAAATGATTTGGCCTGTGCGGCTGGGAGAAGAGTCAAAACAGCTAGTAAAAAGAAGCGCATGGTGCGTCCATACAAAATACGCAAATGCACGCAGCAGGCGGTGGTGGTGTCTGATGTGTGTTGGACGAGGAGTATGAAGGGCGGTGAGAGAGAGAGAGAGAGAGAGTTTGAAGTGGGGCCGAGGGTTTGAGGAGTAGATGTGTGTTGTGTTTGGGGTAGGGTGATTCAGACGAATCGTAAAAGGTTCAAGGAAAGAAAGGAGCTTGAAATCCGTCAGCCGCTTTGGTCGGTAGGCAAGGAGAAGCGGGAGAGAGTGCGAGAGGGATCATGGGAAGAGATGAACGAAAGCAGTGGGAGAATGGAGGACGGGGGAAGTTGAAGGAATGCGAGGAAATGAGCGCGAGTATCGAACGAAACCCCGGGCTAGCGGTGTGAGGGCACACACATTTACAAAACATACGGTTGCGTGAAGGAGAGAGCGTGCCGGTGCGTGTATGTGAGAAAAGGTACAGAAAGAAGGAGGGCGAGAAAGAGTGCGGGAGAAAGAGACTTTATACGACGAGGCGCCAAAGTATGTTTTCGTTTATATTATTTTTTGCCCATTATTTCTGGCTTCGCAGATGCTGCTTGTGGTAGCGATCATGTACCCGTGGAAGAATGGGGTATACAATGCGGTGGAACTAAATGGTTGGGTGGGGGGTTAGGGGTAGGATGCGAGCGGGGAGTGACGTGGCTGGTGCGGCTCACGGAACCGAGGACAAATTTGAGCGGGGCCGGTAAAGGGGCAAACCTGAAGGGAAACGAGGGCGTACTACACCACAGACTGACTGTATATATGTACATTGTTTTTTGTTATCTCTCTTTCCAATCTTCACCCACTCTCTCGTTCTCCTGTGCCCTCTCCTCCGCTCGCTGCACGGGAAACGGCCACTAGATTGAACAACCAAACACCATGGTTACCACCACAACGACTACGACGACGACGACGACCGCGGTGGCGACGATGATGACGAACCGAAACAACCGAAGCAAGGCGGAGGCGCCTGCCATCGGTTGCGAGACTACCGCTTCACGCGCGCGGTTCTCTTCGCCGAACGAAAGCCGAAGCCGTGTAGCGGAGCGTGTGGCTATTGCTCTGTCTCGGTCGTGCGCACGTACGCTACCGCCCGGGTGTGCGGATTCGCGCTCCTCCTCGCACGCCTTGGGATTGGGTTCGATCCGGGGTTTTTCGGTGTTTTACGTTCGTTCGTCTCCACACAAAATAACGACGTGTAGATGCGAGAAGAACACAGCGAGCGAGCGATTGGACGGACGCACGCATCCACAACACCAGTGTCAGTGACGGCAGAGTGTGTGCGCCAGCTTAGGAGATTGCACTTCTCTACCGTGTTTTGGCCTGCTGGTCTTTCATTTGAGGAAAC
This sequence comes from Anopheles farauti No. 4, assembly GCA_000956215.1. Classification (NCBI taxonomy): domain Eukaryota; kingdom Metazoa; phylum Arthropoda; class Insecta; order Diptera; family Culicidae; genus Anopheles; species Anopheles farauti No. 4. Next base: position 13,282 of record JXWZ01003314.1, read on the forward strand.
TGTCTTTGATTCGTTGTTATTGTTGTTCGTGGCACGCAGTGAAGGTACCAGGTGTGGGCGTTGTGAAAAGAAAAATTGAAGGAACTTGTTTAGGGTGTGAAGATTTGCAGCAGCAAAGCAGCGGTCGTGGTGATTTCGCGTCGGCAGCTCTGATCGGTGAAACGATTCCTCCCGAAAATACGTGAGTGATAAATTCCAGCGTGCTGTTATACTGTGCAATGCAGCAGTACGGCGTGAGGAGCTGACAGCATTTTCGATCTGGTGAATGTATACGTGCGTGCGTGCATAGATGCGTGTGAAAAAGCTGTTCACGGAGCTCGCAGCAGAAAGTGGTTTGGAGGTTGCGGTTGTGTGCGTGGTAAAGGCTGTGCGCGTACCAAAACACACATAGGCACACTGATAGGTGGCAACGGGAAAGAAGCACACGGGAAGAAAACAACCTTGGCGTTGTGTGCGGTTGCGATTGGTAGTAGTGGTGTGGTGTAGTGACAGCAGAAACTCGCGCGCGCGCGCGTGTGTGTGTGTGTGTGTCCTTCTGTGTATATGTATGCGTGTGTGTGTTTCGTGGTAAAGCAATAGATGTGGAGTAGGTAGGAAAATCATCTCGCAGGCATCGCATTGAAGTAGGCATCTCGCAGTGCTGGCTGCGAAAATCTCCAGATCACATCCTTTTGGAGGCAGTTTTTAACAAGAATTGCTTCTCACAGTTAGCGTGAAAGGAGCTATCGGTGGTAATAGTGGCTTCCAGGAAGTATAAAACCATATTGAAACGAATATACCCAAGCATTGTGCATACGAAGAGAAAAGCTCTGCTACAGTGCAACGAAATTTATGGTGGCGTTTGGATCCAGATATCGAAATAGAAATAGTCGAAAATTATACAGTGTTCTACGGAGGTTAGCAATAGTGATGATTACGTAAAACCCTGTACCGGGTACGCATTGATGCCTAAGTGACTGTGCCGAGAAGTGTGTGTGTGTAAACAAAATAAAATTGTATCCTTCGTGTAATCAGGCGGTGATCACCTAACGTAGCAGGCGGGCAGATAGACGGCGAGTAGGAGTAAACGGTGTCGTCAGTTACGAGTCCCCGCGCACGTGGACGGTACCGGAAATGTCATCCGCGGCACCGGTAACGGTGAAACAGGAGCGGCATGATGAGGCCGAAATCAATGAGATGGCGGCAAAGATAGTGGAGGCACATAAACAACAATCGGCGAAAGCGGCAGCGGCCGCTGTCCAACAGCAACAAGTCACAGCTCGACCGGCAGCCGTATCGGCAGCAGTGACCCCAAACGGTATCACAACTGGTCAGACGAACATTTTGAACTATTTGACACGCAAACCGACCACCACAACAGCTACTGGAATGGCAGCGGCAGGTGGTGGATTGGGAGGTGGGGCTGCAACCACGGTAGCCCCGCCGCTCGGAAGCGGCCAGAGTGTGGCCTCGAACGGTAGCGGCAAGGCGTATGATGGAGGCGGGCCGGACGTGAATGGAAACGGGGAGAAGAAACCAAACGATGAGGAGAGCCAGAAGGGTCACTTTGGCTGGGAGGTGTTTCCGGCCAAAGTGCATATCCCGTTCATCCTGCGCCAGCAGGAACGCTACTGTGCCGTGCGCATGGTGGAAATGAAGCTGCTGAACAAATATCTAAACTACCTACATCAGGACATCTACACGTGCACGTGCGTTCGCTCTTACTACATCAGCGAGGCTGAATGCAAGCTGTTGAACGAGATCAATCAGAAACACTGCGACATGCACTTCGGTCGGGAGCTGTTCACGCTGAAGGATCTGGTCGTGCGGGTGTCAGACGCGTACAAGTTCTACCAGTTCCTGGAGGTGTGCTACAAGAAGCTACTGATGGGCTGCAGCACACCAAACGACAAGTGTGGCTTCATTCGCATCAACAAGGAGTCGGTAGTACCGTATACGGTGCGCGACTACCAGAAGATGGTGCCACTGTTTTACTTCGAAGGCGAAACGGATAACCTGAAGTTGAAGGCGGACAACCTGTCCGGGTGGGATCTGTCGTATTTGAAGTTTTGCTGCAAGGTGCAGGGCATTCGGAACGAACTGTTCGCAAGCGATTCGGTCGCAGTCATCAGTCTGACAGACATTAAGGGTTACTTTCCACCCGGCACCGAGTTTGAGGACTACTGGCCGAGCAAAGTGGTCGATTCGCAGCTTTTGTCCGGACCGAAAACTAACACCATCCACTGGACGCGCCAACCGGCACAGCCACCACCAAAGGCTCCGGCAATGCTGAACAGTGCGCCCACGCGGAAGACCGCCAACAACGTCTACCAGACGCTCCAGACGCAGCAGAACCTTGTCAAAACAAACAACCAAATGAGTATTACGGCCGCGGTACAGGTTCGTTGCTAGTTGCGGTTTGCGCATCCTATAAGGGAGCTGCTCATGCTAATCAGTATATGCCTTTTGCTCGTTTTAGGCCCTCACTAATAACTGGAACAACTTGGTGCCATCAAATCATGGTGCCAACATACTCTCCGCCCAACAGGAGCAGATGCTGAGAATCAGCCAAGCCCAACAGGTATGCGGGGAGAATTTCGTGGTATATTTGCAACCATGGATGTTGCCATGGGAACGTATGATGTTATTAGTTTCGTCTGTTACGCAATTTTCGAACAGAGAAGAACACTTTTAATATCGTTATCGACTCCAAATATCTAACTTCCACAATATTATTAAACTGTTTCCATCCATTTTTCAGGCGGCACAGGCTCAGGCACAAATACGGAACATCCAGAACATGCACTCGATGCAGCAGTACAATTCCTACCTGAACAACATGTCTCTGACATCTCGGTCGACGCAAAATCAAGCGGTACCGCCTCCGCTTGTACGATCCGCGCAAGTTCAAGCTCATCTGTAAGTATAAGTCACAGACGTTCTGTGTCACAGAGAGAGTCTGTAAGAATGTGTACCTAAATCTTCCGTCGTTGAATGTGAAACGTTCGGGAATGCTTCATTTCTTCATATTATTAAAAAAAGCTTGCCGTGGCACCTGTTAATCAGCTCAGGTTGCTAACGTGTGCAAATTGTGGTAACTTTGACACAGTATCAGTAATTGTTTAACAAAACATGAGCTGAATTGTTTTGTAAAGACTTGAACACAGTCTGCCATGATATAGTAATTTTTTCCTGAATAAAAACAGGCAAATGTATTTTTGATAACTGTTTCGGTTCTGCCATAAGATTCTTAAAACGTTCTGTTACTTATAGTATCGAACTGTAGCATTCCCGAGCGTAGTAAGTTATTTTACTTCCGGCACACACTGGCACACGTCTTTAGATTTTCCGTACATGTTTGCTGTAGTTTGTTTATTTAATTAACAATAGAGTTTACTTAATTATCTTTCTGTTACATTTTGCTTAGTTCGTTTCCGTAAAATTGCATTAGTTTTCGGTATTCCAGCAAACATGTTCACGCTGTTTGTAGGAAAGATTCAGTTTCTGTTAAGTGCGATGCTCAATGATAGTTGTGAGAGCTCTCCCGTTGGATTGGTGATATGTCTTTTGACAAGCCTTTTATATTGTTTGTTCAGTGCGGAACTTAAGTGCACATCATGCTGTAAAACACTACAGCGTTATTCAGTTGTAAAATAGTTCATATTCTCGTTTTGTGTGAAACGCTAACATGTTGGGAAACATTTACGGTACGAAATCGCTAAAGCTTCATACTAGTTGGACTACCATTCGGTCGGTCGAATGATGTCCAACGGATCATGATTATTGTAGTTGAAACTTTTAATGTTCAATGCTGGATATATTGAAACTAAAATTGTGAGTCTATTAGAGCAGCTTTCAAAGATTTCTTGAGGATTTCTCATTTCACAATTGTGTGCAATATTGTTAGATTATAGAAGCATATTGTTAGAACAGAAAAGCATTGAAAGATTTCAATAGAGCTTGTGGAATAATGTTTGAAACAAAATTACACTTATTAACTTATTCTTGCTAGTATATTGGACAACGTCAATACACGAAGTGCAGCAATTTATTAACTGTAATCAATATTCTGTACAATCTCTGTTTCGCGTTCGTATCGCTAAGTTTGTTGAGCAATCTTATTATTATAAAACCCAGAAAGTTACTACCATGTTCAGTATGCACGGCGATGTAGCATAATTGATGTGTTTCAAGCTAGACAATTTCGTATAGTTTTGCTTATTAAGCTACTATTGTACTTTTACCATTCGTACAGTTCGTGGTTTCGTTTGTTTGTTTTTTTTTTGTTTCACTCTGTTAGTTCACTCTGTTTATTTGGCTGAAGTTTCTGTACCTTATCAGTGCCCGAACGGACACGAGTTTAGTTTTTGTATCCTTTATAAACGTATCATTTGTGCGAGTGCAAATATGCCTCGCAATTGCAATTTCAAAGAACCAGAGCGTTTAATCTATAAACTATTTCTTAGCTTTCCCCTCAGAGTAGCTTTCCTCGGTCTCGGTTGCAGAACAGAGCAAGATCAGTGGCGTGGTGGTGTGTGTGCTTTCCCCTCTGCGATGGACATGGTCATGTTGCTGTTGCTTCACACGTTGCTTGCACCCGAAGAAACCATGATACGTAATCTCGTTCCTTACCCTTCCCTATCGACGCCTACCTTCTTTTGCCTCATTCGACCTGATTGAGATTGGCCAACTATATCTATAAGTAACAAGAAACAACAGAAGCCCGAAATCACAGTTTCTATTGGTTTTGGTGACAGCTCAAAGTCCCTTTAAATGGCAAAATTTATCCCAACTGTAATGTAGATCCGTTGTCCAACTGTCCGTTTGGGGGAAAAATATTGCAGTTTGTTATGTATTGAATGACAACACTACGATAGGCTTCATGTTTATATCAGATAATGTTGTCATCAACTTTTGAATCGCTCTCTTAAATGTTTAAGTATCGTTTGGACAGTGAAAGTGAAACCGAATGAATGGATTTTTTAAGAACAATCATCAAATTGTCGTTTACGGTGTCAGTTCTTGTAAGATATCCTAACTAATCGATTTTAACGAAAGCGAACTTGCATGGGCAAACAGACTTATGAATCTTTCTAACATTAGTATTGAATTTGTCAAACATTTTAAAAGCAAAAATGCAATGATAGGCTGTGTGTTTGTCAAGTGCGCATTCCATTTTTTGTTGTTGTTTTTTTTTTAAATTACCTCATGAGTCAGAAGAAACTGTATAAAAATACTCCGTTGTGTAATGTGCCTTCCTCTACAGGTCGAGTGGTGGCGGTGGCGCAACCTCAGTCCTACGCTCAAGCTCGAGCACCGGCAATAGTGGCGGTGGCAATACCTTACCGAACCTAAATCCCGCTCTGTCCATATTTGCTACTACCAGTAGTCCCAATGGTACCGTCAACCTGTCCCGCTTGAATCAGCAACAGATCAGTGAGCTCACGATGGCCAGTGGGTCGATGGTGAATGGAGGAAACAGTGGCCGGGGTACCGCCAAACCTAATGCCAATAGAAATGCTGTTAATACTGCTGCCGCTATTGCTTCTGTCGCTGCCGCCGCGGCAGCTGCGGTTAACAATAGACAGACCGCCGGGCTTGATGGATTTTCGTTGGGACGGAATGTAACCATCACACCGGCTGGGAAAAGAAATGCGAGCGCCTTAGATGAGTTTGCAGTAGCATCGTCACTGGCCGGCTATGGTACGACCAGCAACAGCAGTAGCAGCAGGCAACAAGCATCGACAGTCGCTTATCCGAAGAATCCGATCTCAATCACGGCCGTACCGGTCGGTTCTCCGACCCGTGCCTCCCCGAAAGGTGGTCAGGCGAGACAGCCACCACCGGCACTGATACCCGTTGGAGGAGGTAGTGGAGGTTCTGACATGCTGGGTAGCTTTGGCGTAAACGGCGTTGATCTGTTGACGCATTTGCGGCTGAGTAAGGATATCGAGATCATAAAAGAGAGATTGCTGGTAGATGCGAGTCGCACCAACGAACGCCTGCAAGGCAATGGTAGTAGTAGCAGCAGCAGCAGCAGTAGTAACAGCAAACACCTACCATCGTATCGGGAAAGCACCGCCAACAACAGCACGGGCTCTACCGTATCTTCGAGTGTGATAGTTCAGGATAAAAGTAGACCAAGTAGCGGATCTAGTAGTAGGGTAGAATCTTTTGGCAGAAATCAGAGTGTGATCACCACCGCCAACAGCGGTCGTAGCGTGGCCGGCGCTGGTGAACCTAACGACGGAAGATCCCATTACCTAAGCGCCCTTATCGCAGCTGGATTCTCGGATGTAATCGATCTATCTTCTACCCCAAGGTCTAACATGGCAGGAACTTCGCTACCGCAACATTTGGCAGCCGCGCAGCAGGCGGCAGCTGCGGCTGCTGTGCAGCAACAGCAATCTCAATCAGGCCGACGATCAGCTTCCAGTTCCGGGGGCGGTGGTCTGTCCGGTGGTCGTTCGATTTCCATAACCAGCTCGTCGGGCAGTTCGGGGGGTAGCGGTTCCGGTGGTACTGGCAACGGTGCAGGCAGCAACAGCTACCGCAACTCGAGCGTTGCCGCGTTGCAGCAACAACTACAGCAGCAACAGGCGGCGGCAGCGGCGGCGGTAGCAGCCGCGCAACAGCAACAACATCAGCAACATGCTGCGGCAACGGCCGCCGCTGCTGCAGCCATGAACAGTTTGTCGGAAACCAGGCACGGAAATCTGATTGTCTTGCCGGAAATGAACGTGGGTGTCACGCAGTACAAACCGTACGAGGTGGTAAAGAAACCAGTCGAAAGCAAAACAATTTACTGCGTCAACAAAACGCCCTACCGGAACACGGAATATCTAATGACCATATTCGATCTGAAGGATGTGTTCTTTCCGTACATCAGTCTGGAAGTTTGCCGGCGGGTGCTGACTGCGCTGGATATCAAACTATTCATCGGCAATAGGTAGGGGGAAAAGCGACGTATTTATGGCTCATGCGGTTTTTTGGCCTTTTCAATCAGTGGACTGTCGGTTATTCTTATATTGTTCTAATAAACCTTTTTACCATTTTCTTCCTCTTTCTCTTTCTATAGCTTGCAATATCAGGCGTTGCTGGAAGCGGGCCGCACAAACGTGGACAAAATGCCGATGATTGAGGTGACGGACGTGATGACGTTTATGCCGCAGCTGCAGTACATGATCCGCAGCAGCAACCTGAACCAGGAGACGCAGGCAAACAAGCGGGCCCGTATCAGCTAGGAATTGGGGTGGGGGGTACAGCAGCAGTGCCCTCAGAGCACGATCGTATCGGATTTAATATCATCATCTTCGTCGAGTCGTGTTGGCACTGGTGGCGGTGGCATTTGCGATTCGTTTTCGGGAGGAATTGGTGGTGGTGGTTGGAGCAACCTCACACCGTCACCGTCGTCCTCCACGCTGTCCTTGGTCAGCAGTAGCAGCAGTAGCAGCAATAGTAACAATAATAACCACAGCAGCAACAATAGAAAGTCGTCTGCGGTGGCTTCCTCTACCAGCAGCTCGGCTGCGGCGGCCGCGGCAGCCGCCGCTGCAGCAGCGGCACTGGCAATGGCAGGCATTTCTTCTACTACCTCACCGGCGGTAGTTTCCCCTTCAAGCGCCGCTGCTGCTGCAGCAGCCATGTTCCCTGGTGGTGCATTCAACACGCCGACACTTGGTGGTGGCAGCAGTGTTGGTATGGTGGGCGCCGTCGGCAATGGTGGTATGAGTGGTGCTTCAAGCTCCGGTAGCAGTGCTCTCGGAGGAGGAACCCTGTACGATAAGAAAAATATGTCATCCTGCCGCTATCAGCAAGAAAAGACTACGACGGCCACGGCTCAGCTTAGTTCGTCCACCACGCCCTCAGGAACGGTCGCTGATTACTTTCCCGATGCTGCTGTAGCTGGTGGAGGCTCAGCTGCGGCCGCTGTAGCGGCTGCCGCAGCAGCAGCGGCTGCTGCAAGCCGCATGCTAGGCCACGGATCGTCCCTTGTACCCCCCTCCGTATACTCATCATTCCAAGAATCGGCCCTCGCAGCTGCGGCTGCTGCCGCACACCATCATCAGCATCATGCGCATCATCATACCCATCAGCAGCAATCGCAGCAGCAGTCGCAGCAGGTAGTGATTAACAATAGCCTATTTTCACCACACTTTGCAACGGGATCACCGTACCATCCACCCATGCAAGTTGGCGGTGGTAGCGGTAGTGGTGGTGGTGGCGGCGGTGGTGCTAGTGGTGCTAGTGGTGGTAATGTCACTGGCGTCAGTAGTATTAGTGCATACGAAACTAGCAGTGCGGCTCGTTCATGTGCTCTACCATCTCCTACCATCTATCCGCCGACCCCACCACCTTCTGCCCCATGGATCCACCCTTGGTACGGTGGTGATACGTTTTAGTTAACGCTCTAGTTCCTTGTGCTACGGATTCGTTACTGAACTATGAAAATTTCGTCGACATTTGATGCTTATTTTCTTAACGTTGCTATGCCAACCAGTATGGCTAAAAAGTGAGATTCAAAGAAGGAAAGGAAAGAGATTTGTAAATTTTGTTGTATTTTTCTAATAATTAGAAAAAACAAAAGAAGATGGAGAAATGTTTAAACCAGGATTGCATGAATGAATCTCGCAGTGTAGAATAACGAGGAGGAAAATTACTTTAAATATAACATTACTGAAGCAAGCAAGGATGACCGTGAAGGCAGTTGAGAAACAAAAGTTACTATCGCTTATAGGCGACTTCTTACTTATAAATAACTTATTAAAGCAAGGAAAGCGCTCCTAATTGGGGCATTACCAAGTAGTCGGTGGGGAAAAAATTAGTATTCGTATTGAATTTCGTAATTCGTAAGATGGGGAAACGAACACGAAACACATCATATGTCAGTTAAACAATATCCAACCCTAGATGGTTAAGCCTTGTAAAAATTAATGTAATTATGACCACTGGTAATCTAATAGAAGAAAACAGGCAAAGAAAAAAAGAATGGTAGCGTTAAGCGGTGATGTGAAAGTAGCGCTAAAACAAGATCATAGAAAGCGAGAGACAGAGAAGAGCGAAAGAGAAGAGAGTTTAAAGTGTGCCCTAGTGAAATCGACGGAGTGTACGGGAGCCGCGAAGACGCGCGCTCTTAGCAATGAATTTAGATGTTTTAAAGTCTCACTTCAAACGGCAAGGAACACGAGAACCTTTTAAAACAAGTCTCGAAAAAAAAACTTTCACAAAACGGAACAAAACGAACATATTTAGCATAGCATGACTGATGGACGCAAGCAAGGAACAGAAGCACGACAGACGCGGGCTCTGGTGCGATGAATCGAATGTTCGAAGAGAAAACATTAGACTGATTGAGCGACTATGACACGCATAGGAAGAAAAGTAAGAGAGATTCCAATTTGATTTAAAATTAATTCATCTTGCGTTAGATTGTTATGAGGGAATTATTTTCCGCTCCGTTTAAATGTTTTTGGCTTTCGGTTTGGAAGGTACTTTCTGTACTATTTGCAAATTTTCGCGAATAAAGTAGAAATCTGTACATGATCTTCTACGATCGTATCCAATCGAGTCTGCGGTAGTAAGAGACTGAAAGGCTTCTTAATATTGTTCGCACGGGCCAGCTCCACAAGCAGGGCAAACCACCGAGTGTGTGTGCATAAAGCGCAGTCCGGAAAGCGCTTTTTGTGCATTTAAAAGCAAAACTAAAACACCCCCGCCAGATGACAGCGAGTAGTCTTTCTAGTTGATAAGGTGTGTACTTTAAGCGTTGCTTTTACAGCTATGATTATTTATTTTCAAATGTTACTTGAGGGAGGGATACCGAGGCGTGTCAAAATCAACAAATTATAGTTTACTATCCTACAGCGAACCGTGCACGAACAATATGGTAGATGTAAGCTTAAAACGAAAGGTATTTTAAGTTTATTTTTGTGTTAGGGCTTACCGAAACCAGCACTATTTTGTGCATAGTGCTGTGATGGAGGCATTATTATTGTTTTGTTTGTTTTATTTTGTTCATAATACCCATCTTACATTTTGCAAAACTGAGCTCGCACGATAACGCGAAATGAACAGCAAACTTACTTCTCGATCTAGAAAACGAAAGGGAAATGTATCGGGCTACAAAAATCGGACCGAATAGATAGACTTCGAATCACAATGTGAACGAGGAGTAGTTTTTGAGAATTATAAGCAAAATCGAATCAACAAATAAAGTATAAACGCTTAAACAAAGAGAGGTAGGCGTAAACGAGTGGGCAATACTTACTCGGTTACTTGCTCCCTTGGAAATGGATATTAGTGGTGTTGGAACTATTTAATTTGAAATTGGAAAGAAACATTAGAATATTGCGTTGCATGTTGGTTGGTTTTATGCATGTTGACCATGTATCAGATGTAAAAGGGAAGGAAGGGCATAGTTTTTTTTTTTATCATAATTAAATTGTTTACTATTATTCTCTATGTTTGCTATCACTAATCAAGAAACAATAAAATAGCCGAAAAAACAAAAAGCGTTCAGCACACCCCGGTAAAGTTGGAAGCTGGCTGATGGTGAGGATGGAACCACTTGGCGTTGTTATTGTGAGATCCAGAAACCATCACATGAGCTATACACGAATCGCGTGTATGTCTAGCAAACAAAGTTGTGTAGGATTATGACATAAAAAAATTATTCGCTTTAAAGGTATCGTGTTTTGTTTTTATACTTAATTCGTAATATCTTTCCATTCCATTGTAATACCGTAATACCTATGAATTTTCCGTTATATTTGCATAATTTGCATTTTTTGAATCAATGAACCTAGCGTTATAAAAACATAAGACTATTTGTTTTACTGGAACTTACATTACCTCAAAAACTTACGCCAAAGAAGTGAAATGCAAACCACTGACATATTAAGTTGCTTTGCTAGGGGCGGCGCAAGTACTCTTATATTTAGTGTGTTCAAACCACTAAAAATTTACGAACAGTTCTATTCTATTTCAGTTGTGCTGGGGTTTTTAAATAACAAAACAACTGCGTTTGAGTAGTGATAATTTGTTTGAGTAGTAACAAAATAAGTTATTTTAATTAATCAAATGAAAGTATTTTCTGTTTATGTCGAGTTAACAACTCGTTTCATCTGACGATGAGTAACTAAAAATGGCTGACTTTGGTGGTAACTAAACTTGTAACACGGACAAGCACTATCTCGCTGCTCGTTAAACCAAATAAAAAGATGATTATCGTTTAAAGAAAAAGATGAAGACCGTCGATTCCAGTTTAAGACTTGTTTAAATTCGTTTCAACTTGAATTGACTTTAGTTTTATTTTTATATTTTTCAATTTACGATATGATATGCTACACTTTGCTCAGTTTATTTGTGAAACAAACTGTAATCAATTAATTGCAAGAGCATGTAGCCAATTCTTTAGTACAATGATTAGTAAGAGAGGTTTTTTAGTGCCGTCCACGCGTCCACCCATTTGTTCTTATGCTGCATGATATTTACCCTTGAAGAGTGAGAGAGTGAAAAAAAACTACCGGCGGTGATTGAACTGGTATTCGTTTCCAGGAAGTGTTGGCATTTTCCGTTGCGTCGGCACACACGTGGTTGGTTTCCTCTCGTCGGAATAGTTGGAAACGATTGACTCTCGCGACGGAGCGAAACGGAGTCTGAGAGAGGCACCATTTCTCGCACTGGGCATCATAAGCAGCTTTTCCATACCGAAGCAAAACTCTCTCGTTCAACGTTCTTTGTTGAGAAGTTTACTCTTCTATGTAGAAACGTGGAAATTGTTTTGTGCTCTCGCACGATGGTCGGTCGTTCAGAACCAGATGATCCTGGTGTGGCGAGGAGGTGAAATCGGCAACAGGCCTAACACACATTTGACAGCATCGGTTGTTGTATCGTCTGCTAACTGAACGTAATGGAACAATGGACAACACAGCGCAACGCCGCTGTATATAACAAGATCTACCAAGAAGAGATCCCGGCCTCTTCAGATGAGGTCTCTCGTACGCTCTCACACCGTCACCGTTTTCTCTCACAGGCAGGAGCAGAATGGATTTGATTATTGTCAAAAATTTTCCTCCATGACGTTTCCAGTTTAGGGGTTTTCCCCGAGAGCCCGTATTCCGTGTGTGCGTTATCGCGTTGTTGTTTTTCCATTAGAAATCTTTCGGTATCAGGAGCAGTGCTGCCATCGTGAATCATAAAAGGACGGGGTTTAAGATTTGATCAAACAAGACACGTCTTTATGGTAGGGCATATGGATTTCGATGACAGAATAATGTCGGATGTATCCACCCATCTAGAGACCCAAAACGTGAGCGTACGGCAGCAGCGACTAAAGTGTAACATGTCGTGGCTGAAAAACAGTTTGTGAGTCGAGCAAATTGTGTGGGAAATTTCGGTCGTCTCAATCACGAGAAGAATATACGGAGGAAGTGGTTTGTCTGTGCCAAATGTGAACATCCAAGCAAGCCTCCCAGTGATCGGCTAAGGCACTGCCGTGGGTGAAACGAAATGTGTCAAATCAGTAGTTTGTGATAATCCTAGCGGTGGCAGGCAAGAGTTTCTGCATCGGCGAGTGTCAAGAATTGTGAAAAGAAAGAAACAAGTCGAGCGGATTTGGCGAATGTTTTGTCACGTACGCGTACGCAGAACGCAGAGAAGAAGTGTCGAATGTGTGTGTAGTTCCGCAAAATTTCAATATCCTCTACCAAAGCATGCTTTGTTTCCATCGCGAAGAATAGCATCGTCTTCTCTTAGTCGGTTGGAGAAAGATAATGAATCAGTAGATATGGCAATCGTATGGCGATATGGCGGATCGGTGGCGCCTTGTGACCAGAACGGGGCGTTCTTCTTGTTTGCCACATGTATCCGTAAGGAGTGCCTGATGGAATGGATGTAAATGTACTACGACAACACGAATGTCCTCGTTCCAGTGGGAGCAGCAAGCTCAAGCTTTACCCATTGAAAGACAGTGGGTGAATAAAGTGGTGAATGGCGTTGAATGGAAAATTGCACGAGCGATTAAGGTTGTGGTGAATGCTGAGCAAAGAATGTGGCTCAAGAAAAGGAAATCATTCGAATGTGTGCCAAGATGTTTGTGAGTATTTTGAGAGCAAATTATTTGCGCTCCGGATAAATATTCTTCAAATACGACGGATGTCTTAAGATTTCAATCCATCAGTTCAGTGTTAGTGTATTTATTCTTTGCGGAGTCGATCAAAGCAATCACAGCTTACGATGGAACGCGTGTGGCGGAAGGTGAACCAAGGTCTAACGCTGCGTTCGTCCTCGTCGAAGGCTGCGACCGGAACCACGGGTGGTGCTGGTCCACCCATTGTGCCAAATTCTTCGGCGGTCACACAAGGATCGCTGGCTGGGACAGGAAGTGCTGGCCCTTCCGGGGTTCCACACTCGACGGACACTACCAGTTCGGCCGGTTTCGGTGAATCGCAGGTGGTGGCCGTACAGAGACGTCGTTCCGTGGCGCCCCAAGCGAGCACGGCTTCGTCCGAGAAGCGTAGACGTCGACGTCGACGCAGTCGTCCCAGCAGGGAAGGGTAAGTATGTCCCACATTGAATATTTCATTACACTTAGTGCCCGTAAGGAGATGAATCAACAGTTTCCACGATGTTTCTTTTACGCTAAAGGAGCTTCAAATCGGCAGCAACGATTTTCTTCTTCAACATGTTTTATGAACTTTTTCAACTAATTTTTAAAGTAGTGATAGATGCTTTGAATTTATTACCTTGTTTTGGGAAGTTTCTTATTCAATGCTCGAAGCTGGAAATGTCAGAATGTTAGCTTACCAAATGTGAAACTATTGTTGAAATGTTGTTAAGAGATTAATTAAAGATAACAATTACATACATTATATGAAAAAGCAGCTGGAAAATTGAACAAAGTATGCAAATCGCATATCTGTTATTTACGATTTCTGAAAATAGTATGAATACAGCATAACTAAAAAACAGCCCATCAAAAACAAATGAGCAAGAGCATAAAGGAAGAGCATAAGGAATAACAATATAACATGCCAAATAAATTTGAAAAAATCAATCTCATAAATAAACTATCTAAACTACAGGCTTAGTGGTAAATTTTGCTAAATGCGTGCCGAATGTAAAAAATATATTCTTACATGCATTAGCAATCTCGAGAATTTTTTGAGTGGGAAAGTACAAGACAAGTTTTGTGATATCTTTGGTTCGTTTTATACGAATATATAAAGTTCAAATTTCATCTTCATTTGTCGGTTCAAATATCCACCAAGTATCCACCAAATAATAAATATTGGTTGTAAAATTATATTGAAAAAGAAACAACAACATGATTGTTTACTTTTAATGCTAATCAGAGCATGTAATTTATTTTTATGTTCCATATGTAGAGATATGTTAACCTTGTTCGCCAATTCGCTCGTTGCTAACATATTCTGAATTTTATGCAATTAGATTTGCTATGTATTGTATGCTTTATATACATTTTTAGGTACATAAATGTAGAGTTCTATGCTGATTACCCATAATTTGAAGTAAATTTTTGTTGTTCTGCACTCATATAAAGATATCCGCAGCTCGATTAAACCGTATTTCATGGGACTTATTACATATTAAGAATAAATTACGGGAATAACGAACCGACGATTTTGTCTTGAGGTATGCGATTGAAAAATTATTTTTGATGAGATAAAATGTTTTTGACATTTATGATATTTATTTTAGCATTGACTCTACACTGTATTATAGTGAGAATAATTTGGCTAGATGTGTGTGAATGGAACAATATTCGAATTTTATCGGAATTGGGTGCTTATGACATTTGAACTGGTCTGGACTTGTCCTAGGTACAATAATATATCTAACTTAATATAAACGTCATTCGGACTGCTTCCCTTTGGTTTGGATACGCTAAAGAATACAACGA
>JXWZ01003317.1:0-21166 GCA_000956215.1 Anopheles farauti No. 4
ACACAGGCCCCGTGCGGAAAGCATAAAACAACAAACTTCACCGCCAGCCACCAACGACAGCAGCAACACAAATCCCGGTTCCATCGTAAAGTAGCGCAGTGACGGCTGATGCCGGCGTTGCCTACCTTTCAGGCGCACGGTGCAGGACCACCTCAACCGATCGCTTCTCTTCCCGTATCAAATTGATGCGGACAATTTGTGCATGTGAGCAAGGGACATTCACACATACACACACACACATACATACATGCAGCAAATAGCCTTCGGGCACGCTTCAATTACGAACGCGGGGATGCAAGGCGACAGCAACACCAGCATGCACGGAGATATTGCAAACAAATCGACCACACTGGGCTGAGAAAAACAACCAACAAACCAAGGTAAGCGCTTCGGCCAGTGTCCGTGTTTTATGTCGTGAACGCTTTTCGCTGCCATCCGTGCCGCGCCTCATACGCGCCCCGTTTTGCTGACCTTTTGTTATTGACGTAACGTGTACAATTTATGCTCCGTGCCCGTGCTTGCACGCCAGCACCACTTCGCTTCACGACAGACGAAAGTGTTAAACGCTACGTTACGAAAACAGCTCGGTCTTCTTTTGTGCTGCGAGGGAAATCATTTTTGTCGCTCCCCGCGCAACCCGCTGTATTGCACACGAGCGGGAAGGAAGGTGGTTTGACAAAAACTTGCTCCTATCAAGCGGTTCCCGTGAAAAGCATGGACGGGCGAGGAGAGCGCAAGCATGGAACCGGGGAAACAGCTGGCTGGGGAAACACGTTGAAGCGGAAAAATTGGGGAACATTTTGCAGCACCGCTGGTTGTAAAGCGTTCCCAAGTTGCGTTGGCTTTGTTTGCCGTGCGGTGTTTGCGCGAAGGCAGTGAAGCGTCAATTTGACAGCTGATAAGGATTTTGGGCGCACACGAAACAAGGACACGAAACTTTTCGGCGGCGAGCGGAGGTGGCACCTTCCTAGGGATATACCCACTCAAACACACAAACACATCCACACCGAAGCAAACATTCATCGAAAACTCCAGGTGGCAATCGGTGCGAAACACACAAGGAACAGGTGATAGCTGACGTAGCGTTTGATTCGACGTGGAGCGTATATATTACTCTAAATAGTATTAATAGGCGGGCGTTGTTAGATTCCGTTGATATCCGCATCGCAGCTGACAAAACTGACAGCCAAAGTGCTACTGATGGATTAATGAAGCTATTTCGCATGCAGATTGCATAACAACGAGGGGTTGGTTTTGCGACGGGTGCGAGAGAATGGGAAAGGATCCGAACGCCTGCAATGTATGCAATCGGTATATCATGTTTTTGAGCGTGGAGCGTACGAGAAAGGTTGCGTTGGATGTACTTAGTCTGGTAACTTCGAGAACAACTGAACACGATAGCTTTAAGGGATTAGTCAGCATGCACGCACGTACATTTGCAAGACTAGTAATGGCGGCGTTGATGTAAAGCGTCTTTGTGGAGTACACTTATAAACCATAGGAGGGCGAGAGGCATTCTTGAGCTAAAAAGTAGCAACAAATTGTGAAACTATAATATCATCGAAAAATTGTCAGGTTTATTGACTCGTTGCCAAGGACACAGTTGGCCGTGGTCAATTGTGACAACTTGAACCACAGCCAACTCCCTTTTGCCGTGGGCGCAACGGTTTGTGCTGTTCTATTACGGTCCGAAAATGGTAGCAACAGAAAAACCTTTCCCAACACGTGTAGAGAAAACGGCTTCAACCGGTTCGCTTGTGGGCTGGTGCTCTATTTTCCCGATTTTCCTCACGGAATGGAATTAGATAGGATAGAAACGCTTACCGAGGAGTATGTTTAATGTCACGGCTAATCGTTGTTCCGATGTTGTTAGTGACACGATAAGAGATAAAATAAAAACCCTTAGCGTGTATTTGAAGCGTGAAGCAAATACGGAACGCAAAATAGTCGCTAGAAACTGAAACGAAATTATAAAGTAACCAACCAACCAACCAACCAAAACAAACCCCTTCCTCCTAAAGGACGAAATTAATGTTAGAGCTTTAAAAGTTTATCGTATAGTCGTCCGAAAAACGGCGCCCGACTTGGACCCACTCCAAGGTGGGTTTTATTTTTTTGTTCTATTTGCGGCTGCTGGTGTCCGTTCCCAGCGTAAAAGCCAGCGGCAGCAGCATAAGCACAAATTCGAGTAGCGTAAACCATATCAAGTATATATAAATGTCGGCTGTAGACAGTACTCCACCACACTAACCATCGAGAATAATACACACACATGAAAAAAAAACCAAGAAAACATACTATTAACGGATAGTGAGACCGGCCAGTGGCAGAGACTATTTTGTGGTTTAGTCGATCTGTTCCGTTGTGTTACTGTTTTGAGCGAGACGGGAGTTGAGCGATATAGTTTATAGGCGCAAACGGCAGGGTCGGCGGGGGCGCAAGCGTTGGTTTAGATAACACGCGTAGATAAATTCGTATAAAATAACTAAAGCAAAGAAACCTAAACTGTAAGCGATAAAACATAAAACGATGCGAACTAGGGCAGTGTGGCGCAAAACCCAAGGCTAAATAAAATGAAACTCCCAGTGCCATAAAACGAGACAGCAGGAGGAAGAACAAAAAACCGTATCGGTTCCGTCAGTGTGCTAGTCGTAGAGGGCTGGCAGCCAACGATCGAGTGAGATTGTATTGTTTTTTTTTCGGTACACTTTTAGATAGTTCCTATGTGAAATCAATGTATCTCTTTTTGCATAACATTCTTTGGTTGGAAAAGAATTCAATTTTGCAAAAATATTTCGCCCGTCGCACATCTTTTCTCTCTCTTTTTCTTTCTCTCTCTCCCACTCACACTCGAGCTAATTATAATGACCCAGAACTGATATCGATACGGGTATGGAGAACGTTGATGAACGGATTTGTCGACTGATTTTCTCTTTAGCTTATCATTTTCATGACCGTTCGGTCGCTTTTCAGTACTTATCACAAGCTTTGTTTTCATTCTTCAAACTTAACTAGCTTTTTTGCTCACTTCCAGTACACTCGTTGGCTTCCACCGACAAATTGTTGCTTCCTTTATCCAGAACGAACATACTTGTTATTAAAATGAAGAAAACGTCAAAGAAATTTCTTGAAAATAGGTACACAAATTCCGACACACACGCACAAAAACAAAGCAAGAAACATACTAAACTTTACCCTTGAGATAAGTAAAAAAAGACATGCGTCCGGCGTTGTGCAAATACCGGGAACGCTAAGGAAACAAACACAACAAGTGCTTTCGTCAATGGGACTAGGAAAAGGGAGGTGATTTTTGATGAGAGAAAAAAGCCAACTAAGCCTAACTGGTTGATGGTTAATACTGATTGGTTTGTACAGAAAGCAAACTATTTATTAGATTATTTAAGGAAATCATTTTTAATGACTTTCCGCACAAAATCTGCTCTACCAGACGAGCAGTTTTTGCGATCAATATTTATACTATAATTTTTTAACATTTATTTAGCTTATTTCAAATGTTTGTCATATTTTACATGAAGTAGCCAAGATCTTTTTCAAAAGATCTTGTGAGATAAATTTTTTAAACGATTTTTTCTATATCCCCTAATTCAACGAAACACTATCAACAACAATTTCCAAAAAAAAAAACACATGCCAAATAGAAAGAACCAATTTTCATGGACACCCATCCAAGCAAAACGATTCATAATGGATAGTGACAATAAAAATGCTTTCGCAGGGAATCTTCTACTCACTTCTCCAACGTTTTTTTTTTTACCCTTTGGGGTACACTGTGTCGAAATCTCAATCTAATGAGCATAAAAGAACCCCAATTTAGAATTTATTCAAGTCAATGGTTTCGCGGGTTATCATAATCAATATACGGCACTCATACGGCATCACATACCAAAACACCATCGTCCAACAATTGCACAAGCACCTCCAGAGACATGATAGTTTTGTCAACCGAAATCGCATACAAAGAACCACACTCACCCACACTCACAAACACAAACCACCCACATTGGGCTGTTGGTGGCGCTGGCGAGAAGTTTAATAAAGAAACATATTTAAAAATTAAAACGAAAATGTTTTATAAAAGATAT
This sequence comes from Anopheles farauti No. 4, assembly GCA_000956215.1. NCBI lineage: Eukaryota > Metazoa > Arthropoda > Insecta > Diptera > Culicidae > Anopheles > Anopheles farauti No. 4. Next base: position 4,104 of record JXWZ01003317.1, read on the forward strand.
AAACGCTTAAGACGAAACGGGACGGGAAGAAATGTCATTGGAGCGAAAGCGATAAGGGTTTATGGAAAAAAATAATGCGTAGATTAGCTCAGAACAAAATTTTGCGTCAAGTGTTGTACTGCGCGACGAGTGTTGAGAGATTTGCCGATCAGGTTGGGTTTTGCTTTTTTTAAACGAACAAGGTTTACATGTGAAGTTTACAACCGGGCGCGTGTAACGTCAGGAAGAAAGCTCGATGGTTGCAAAAGTAATTCAAAGTTTTATTTGAATTTTCCAAATTATTTGGATGTTTTGTGCAGGGGTAAACTAAAGCGCAGCTCAATTTGACGAGCCCTGCCATGCGTTGGCAGGTTGAAGTGACTTTGCCGATGACGAAGACGAAGTATGCTCGAAACACTGCCACAAAATGGAAACGAACTATCTACGAGCGACAAGAGGAAGTTAGAATGAGCAGTGCACTCGAAAGCCGAAACGTTCGGATAGCTTTGAATTCTATATAAGTGTTTAGAGGAACCACTAGAAGAAACATGTAACACTGCGTCTAGCCCTTGCCGAGGGAACACTTGTTGGTAACGTTCGTATTGTAGAACGTCATGCTTAGAGGGAATCGATTAAAGAGCAAGAGCGAGCGCGGGAGAAAGATCGTTTCAGAAACCATTTTTGAACGGAAAGCTAGAAACAAAATGATACAAATTATATATACCTATACACATACAAACACACTGGATCAAAGAATATTCATCCCTTCTTGCCACTCGAACCGATAGACAGAAATTCCGTAAAGCTCATGTGCTACAAAAAATGTGCAACTATATATGAAGATAAGCAACAAAAAAAAAACAAAACGAATACACCACATTGTAGACCAAAACCAATTCCCTCACCGAATGTTAGAGACGCAGCGGTTGCAGCGGTGATGCAGCTCACCAGTTAGCGAGGTAAGCGAGTATGACTAAGTGAATGCAACAACAAAAAAAGAAAGAATTCAGCAAACAAAACAATGTTTAGCGAACAGCCCATCCGCGCAGCCAGCGAGCGAATGGGACGGAAAAATGGAAATAGATTGTAAAACTATTACAATATGACGACCTACTTTATCAGCGAATAAAATGGAAATCCTAATCGGAAATAATTGAAATAGAACCGCGACGGGATTACTTTCAAAATATCACAAGTCCACGCCTGATGGTATGCAATTGTTTGCTTTAGAATTGAAATGGTATCCATCTACCCCTGAAAGTATGCAGTTAGTTGTATTGTACTACAATAACTGCAAGAATTTATACAGTGGTTCAAAACCCGACACAAACGAAACAATTTCTTACAAAGGGATGTTTTCATTAGTTTTCTTTAGTTTAACTTAATTTTTTAATGAAAAAAGTAACCAATCTAAGAATCGTTTTATATCGAATATGATTTATCTTTCCTGCCTCCAATTCTCTCTCCATGCATATCAGTATAGAATATTTCGAATGGAAACATTTCTCCACTCGATAACGCAATCCTTCGTTAAACAAACTCTGCCAATAGAGGCTAAACGATCGTTTGATTCCCTTCCACCTTAGCCCAAACCATCCATCCTCCACGATACGCAACGAAACGCGATGGCAAATCAGGAGTAAAAGCGAGGAAAAAATTGAATCAATCGCTTCCCCGAATGAGATAATCCTACCCTAAATCCCGGGCACACCAGCACCGAAACCGAACACTCCCGCATCCTTGAGATGCAATTCCTTAACCTTCACCTCGATCGCCCACACGCTGTGAGGTCAGTTGCCCTTTTGGTTGACTGCAAAAATACACACACACATTCACACGTACGCTACGCTGGCTCACGTCCAAAGCCGTCTTACCCTCCGGAGCGCATAAATCATTTCACATCTTCGCCGTCGGGTCCATCCTGGCCGTGCTGCAAATTCCATCACGCGGCGTTTGCGAGAGCTGCGGGCGGGACAGGAAACACTGGTTCGGTGCTCGTTTCGATTTTTTTTTATTTCTTTTTAGTTTGCCAAAAGCAAATCGACGTAACCAATGGCAATAATAATGATGATAAAAGAAACAGAAACGGGCCACAGGGCCAGTCGACGGGAGAATAAAGATGTAATCCGCTTAAAAAATCAACTCGCCTTTAATCGTCTTGCACACTTCTGGGGTCGGTGTGTCGAGTGAAAGCGGAAAGATAGCGGAAGTCAAGCGTGGCAAGAGCACACATACAAACGGATCCTTATAAACTTGATCTTCCAGCGGGCGGGACGACACGAAGCTGTAATCGAATCGGACTGTCGGATTCAAGGTGGGAGGACCAGCGAAAAAAAAACACCCCGTTTCATATTTCCAGCACGGCGGCCGACGGTGACTGGTAGCTGAGAAATTAATCCCTTCCAAGCATGAATATATTTAATTTCTTCGATTTTCAAAGCCTGCCCCGATCGGGCCGCTAACCGCCGTTGCCGTTGCCGCTACCGAACAAGACTTTACCCATGTCGCATCTTATCGACGATGACCGTTTAGCTAGACCGACCGACCGAAAAGAACATTCCACCGCGTGGCTTAAGCCCAGCCATGGGAGGGTTGAACAGGTTATTGGAGCAATAAAGTAAGTGCTTTCCTTGAAGTGGAAGCGGGGATCGCCCGGGGAGGGAGGATTATTAGATCTGCAAACCGACCCCCAAGCAAGTGCCCGTATGCCTACTCGGTGCTGATGCGATAAAGTAAAGATTATGCAAATGCTTCGGCATCGTTGGCTTCGATCCGATCGCGCTGGTCATCGAACCTACTGCAAACCTACGCACGGTTCAGCGCTGCCTGATACGTTTTTTTTTTTTGTAAATCGCTTATTCTTTTCCAATCGCTCCAGTATCGATTTCTGACTTCCGAGACGAGCTGTGATGAGATCATTCAACAGTAGCGCGCCCAGCCCGACTATAACCTGTTCCGCCCTGTTACGGGGTTGCTCGAAATGGACACTTTCAGAGCACCGGAAACGAACGCACACGGCCCCCATCTCGTAACACAATCCGCGGATGGGGCTGACAGCGAAATATTATTTACATCGCACGTCCGGTAGCAAACCTGCAGCCCGGTAGCGGCTGGTACGATGCGTTCGTGATTGACACATAAATATGACTTTTCATGGTTATGGGCGCGGGAAATGGGATCTTAAACGATATAAAGAAACAAGTACTGTAATCAAGATAAGTAAGACCAAGGTTGGAGCTGTACTTTGTGTATAAACCCAACTCGCTGTAATGACTTTGGTGAAAAACGTATTTTTAGTTTTAAAAAAGCTCAGACATGTCATGATTTGATTTAAATCGCTCAGAAAATGATTCTAAAAAAATCATTTTTTTTATAAATGGAAGATTTAAACAGCCTTTTTCATGATTTTTTTCAATTTATACTGTGAAAAAATGCTTTTATTTATCTTTACCTAATAATATACACAAGTTTTACACGTTGTGAACAAGATGTATTCTTTCCTGTTGTGTATATTTAATATATACTTTTAACTTATTTCATGTTTATGTATGATTATTATACATTCTTATGTTGATATTTTTTTATGCAATATTTCAACTATTGGTATTATTTTGTTATAAAGCCATTTTTTATACTCTACACATGAATATACTTTTCGTCCCCAAATGTTAAAAATATTATAATTATGCAAATTGGTCCTTTACGCTCTCGGTCCCTTATTTCACGTTTTCAGCCATTCCGACCATTACATCTGGTAGGCACATTTGCCGAACGCATCAACGCCACCCCCTCCCGGGCGGATGCACTGTCACTGCGCCTTATTTATCTACCATCTCATTTATCGCAACATTTAGTGCGGCTGTAAAACCCGTCCCGAGTCCCGCCGCACGGGAGGCCAGCCGTTTACAACTTGATTTCCTGATTTCAAGTTTCCCGCGTGGACATTCGAGCCGCCTCGGCGGGGGTGGAGGGATGGGTGCCTATTTCGGTACGTGTCGGTACGATGCGCGGGCGCAAACGGATGCCACATATGGTTCCCTGTTTGCTTCTGGAATAGCGCAACAGAAGCTACCGGCAAGGCAAATGGAACAGGACAAGTGGAACGAGCTAAAAATGACCGGGGTTCGTATTTCTGTTTTTTATTTCCTTATTTTCCTTTTCGGATGCTGTGATGTAACACATTTTTTCCCTCCAACGAACAAATTCTGCAACGTCACACAGAAACATTGACGGGCAGAGGGTTTTTTTTGTTCTCTCTTCTTGTTGGTCACTTTTGGTCCAAGATGCACCCCCTGGAGTGGAAGAAAGTGTCTGTCTACACGTTCGGACCTCCCGACTGTCCCATCCTCGCCGGGCAAACCCTCTTCGGGCTTTTTTTTTTCTCCTTTCTTTATTTTCCAAAACTTCGTACCGTTCCCAATTCTCCTCCTGCGCAACGGGGCATGATTAGTTTGTTGTTTGAAAAGGACCTAATGGCTAATGGATATTTCCGCAGGTAGCGACCTAAAAGCCCTAAAAGTGAGAACTCCAGACAGGTTTCCAGCCCGTTTGGTAGCGCACAACGAAACGCGACGCGTTTGCTGGTGGAGTGTGAATTGAGCCAACGAGGTACCAAGAAAAAAACAACAACCACTCCTTTTACGACTTTCGTCCTTATGAGCGTTCCGGTAGCTTCCAGCGGCCATCATGAGGGCACTGAGCGAGGTCTTTTATCGTTTTATCTTCCATGGAACGAAACGGCTCATGGCAATTGGTAGATTATCGGGCCCCGACAATGCACCTTAATCTGAAAGGACATTATTGGAGAATGAGCGTGACTTTGTGGGATCGTCATATTTTTTGATAATTTTTCTAATTATGATGTGGTTATGGAAGCGGCCCAGCGTTGGAAAGGGTACGGAATGACTTGAAGGATTTTTAAACGAACCGTGTGATAAATCAAACTCACGTTACTGGTTTTAAACGAATTCGAAAAAGGAATTAATGGGTTTCCGATAAAAAAAAATCTTATCCCAAACATAGCTCTTAGACCAGAAAACCATCTAAACGACTATTTTGCTTCTGTTTTTTTCCCCACCTTCTATTCATTTATCTCTCATACTCTCCGTCCAGCACGTTCTGGATCTTTTCCAATCCGTTCTATGGCCGCTTTCACTTATGACTCCATGTCCGAAACACACTCGAAGAGAAAAGGTTGACGGCCAGTTTCCCGAAGCCCTTGGTCGGACCGGTGGGCGGAATATTTCAAAAGTCAAAGCGCACAAAACCAGCGCCCACCGATGGGTCACGTCTAGCTCACAGGAGCTTTTTTCTTCCTCCGAAAAAAAAAACGGAGACGACCGCCCGATAACGAGCGCAACGAGTGCAACAAATCGAACAAAACCCAGGAAGCCAGTAGCCCGGGGAAGGTTCTGGTTCGGTAGTCGGATGTCGAAACGAATCCACGGCCACGGCCAAAAACAAACTCCCGGTGGCTCCACGGCAGCACCGCCGGGACAGAGAAATTTGTTTCTTTTGTCTTCTGGATGACGAAGGTAAGGAAATGGGTTTTCTTTCCTCCTTTCGGTCGGCTCCTATCGGAACGAAAAGCGGAAGCACTACGATGTCGCTGCCGTGTGGAACGCATGAGCGGGAAGAAAAAAAACGAAAGCAGGCTGGGTCGAATTTTCGATTCGTTATTAGCTAGCGGGGCTTCTCCATAAATGCACCTTGACGGTGGGTTGAAAGAAAGCACACCGCTGGATCGGATGCTACCGAACAATTTTGATTAATTTACCCTATAACGAATACCTAATTGCTTTCTAATAGTTTCGTTACTTTGCTCTTCCTGTTTAACGATAAAAGCAAGTTTTTATAGCAAGTTTCCTTTTCTAATTAATCACCAGAAGTTTTTTTTGTAAATTTTATTTAAAAAAACACCTTTTAGGCAATGCAGATTTAAATTCCCCTACGAAAATCAAACCACAAACAGTTACCGAAAACCGAAATCTGAAATTCACTTCGATTATTAAATCAAACCACCAACACTGCAAGTCAAAGCTGACGGGTACGGGTCAAACGATCACCTCATTTGCAAACGCCACAAAAAAAAAGAAACAAGCCCTCCGTAAGTCACCCCGTGTCCAGTTGCAAAACAGTGCAAAGAAAACAGCAAGGAAAAAGTGAAAGAAGGCACAAAAGCTGGACGCAACGAAACACACACACACACACACACACACACAGTCTTAAGAAGAAAAAAACAGTATGTGGGCAAAAAACAGCCGCAAAAATTGCGTGCTACAGATACCCGGGCCTGCTTCTTCCAGCCTTATCGTGCCTTCGTCTCACACGCTCATCGCGTTCGTTCCCGTTCGCCTGAGAAACCTTAAATCTTCTTTATCTGTCCCGATTTCCTGTCCGTTGGCTGCTGCTTTCGATCCTTTTTTTTTCTTCGCTCTTTCGATGGTCTTTTTTCCCTTCCTTCAAGGGCTTAGAGTGAGTGCGTGTGTGTGTGTGTGTGTGTGTGGGAGAGTGGGTTGCGTTTTCTGTTGCTTCTCCTGCTGTTTCCTTTACGAGCTGCCGGTTGAGCGCTGCTGCTGTTGCTGCTGCTGCTGCTGCTGCTGGTAGTTGGCCGCCCTGAACCTCGACGCCGGGTTGCTTGCATTGCGCATTCCACATCCATCGTAAAGCCGAGAGCCGAGAAAATAACTTTTATAAATACATTACCGACCAACACCATCACCATCATCATCATCATCACCGTCGTCGTCCAGCATCATCGTCATCGCGATGCTCGCGGGCCTTTTTGCTTTGCCGTTGCCTCGCTCGAGCGCTCTCGATCGCTTGTGATGCGATGTTGTTATTGTTTGCCTTTACGTCACCGCTGCACCAAACTCCCCTTTTTCGCTGCTCCAGCATCCAACGCAACGCAGCGCGAAGATCGAGAGAAAGAAAGAAAAAACGACGAGAAAGAAACCGACACGGAAAGAAGGAACAGAAAGAAAAAAAACCCACCACCACCGTCGTCGTCGTCGTCGGCGTAAACGTCGTCCTTAATGATCGAACGGAGGCAAACGGTGTGCTTGATCACCGGCCCGACCCACCACCTTGCCCGATCACCCCACCCAAGGCACAGCAAGGTCTCGCTGTTGTTGTTTCCCGTCCGTCCGCCGGTGACGATGGCGGTAAAGGAGACGGCTCCAAACGAAACCCAAACCGGCAAAGGGGATGGGCTCGATCGGTCGCCGAAGCACGAGACGACGGTTCGTGGCTGTCGGTAACGTCGAAGTCTCTCGTCACCCAGTGCCACCGCCAGCACCGTCACCACCACCACCGTCCGTCCGTCCGCGTTTTGCTTCCAGCTAGCCGAATGATCGATCGACTTTGGCATCTTCTGTGGTTCGAGGTTTCGCTCCACAACACAACAGGTCAGGGAGCCTGACGATCAGTGGATGGGTGGGATGGGTGGTAAGGTGCTGTGGCACGCGGAGCTGGTGAATAGTCGAGCTGGTTGCTGAAGTAGCCCGCTGGCAGCCGGAGACCACTTTCCTACTACAAGCAAGCGAACACAACCGACCCGGCCTACCAGACGCTAAAGCCGCCTCGCACGAATCCCTACGACGAGACTCGTTTAACGGCTGCGGGGCGCACAGTGGGATTATGTGACAGGATTATGGGATGGTGGTCAAAAACTGGGAGGATTTTGCACCAACTCGTAAGTTTATTTTTAATAATTTCCTAACGAATCCTGATAAACAATTTCCATTAATATTGTATCTTACATGAAATATGACGGGATTCTTTTTAAATTGAATATTTATTATTTATTATTAATTATTATAAGATTTGTTTCACCTATTTTACTTAAAAGAATTGTTGAAGGATTGCATATTTGATTACCAATTGAGATATTTTATTATAAAAACTAATCAAACTAATCGGAAATAGCCTTTACTTGATAAAATTGAGTGCTACAAACGAAAAATTGGCATGAATCGTAAACTGAAAAGAAACATTTTCACACTTCCAATCCCATAGTGCTACAGAACAACGCAAAACCGTGTGACGATCGTGCGCGAACGGCCGGATCGGGTGCTGTCAGTGGGTTGAAAGAGCATTTTGTTTCGCATTCGTTCACCGCCCCAGATGCTCCATCCCTTCCCTGTCCCTTTCCCACTTTCCAACCTCTCCCCGAGCTGCTCACAGCCTGATGCTGCAGCTGGACCGCCGGTCGATCGTCTCCCGCTCGAGGGGCAAGCCAACCACAACTACGGACCACGATCGTCTTAGCATGTCGCGTTTAACGTCCACCTTAAGGTGTGTAGGTATGTGTGTGGTGCTTTTTTCGCTATTATTATTGTTATTTCTATTTCAGCAACGCTGCCGCTGGCCATGTGCCTTCTCGCATCATGCTGCAGTTTTGTGTTTTTTTCCTTCATTTTTTTTTCTCTCTCGAAACGGGTGGCACACGGGCGGTGAATTTGTTCTGCCCTTCGCTCTCCCCCCTCCTCCCCCATTAGGACAGCTAGGCCGCGTGTCTATGGCGAGCTAGTAGGAGCAGGAAGTGGCGAGGTGCACCACCTGGGATTAGCCTTAGCTGGCAAGCCGTTTGGGTGGAATTTCGTTCACCGCCTGGCACCACCCTCGTGTGTTTTGAATGTTGATACGCTCCGGATGCCAGGGGGCGCTTTCTTTCGCGGCTGACCTACGTGCGGGTGGCTGAGTACGTCTAGCAGCGGCGTACGATCCCTGCCGGAGTGCGAAAGGAGAGCAAGAGTTCACTAACCCACCCGATGGGGAACTCGTTTTTATGTTGCTGCTGTGGCTGCGGCTCCGGCTCCCGGAGAGGCTGCGAATGCGTACGCCGCATGATCTGGCTGTGCGTGTAGATCGGGATTAGATCGAAAACCGGGCGCGGGGATTAGTTTCATTTCGATTGGAAGCCCTCGGGAGAGCGTGTAACTGGATTATAAATGCATTTAAAAGCTATTACATTAACGAGCCTGGCCTGCGAGCTGGAGGGTAGCACGTACAAGTCGATCAAAGTATCTTTCTTTAAAAAAAAAAAAAGATTCATATAAGCTGTAGATATAGACGCGGAAAGACCATCTTAAGACCCTTTCGAATTTTTAAAATATTAATTTAATTACATTTAAACCATTTTTTGTTTTTAAATATTTGAAGCCATAAAATAAAATCAATTCTATAAAATAGGACAAGTGTTTGTTTCAACTACCTTACACAACTGTTGATAGAGTTACACTTCAACTCGTCAGACGTCAGATAAGATCTCAAGGTGTCCAGCGCTCTCATACACGTACCGATAAGGGCAGTTTCAGGCAAGTGCTTCCACCCCCTCCCCCAGATGCCCTTCACGTTCGTCCGCAGCGTTATCTTAAACACATCGCGGAGCAATTAAAATAAAACAAGCGGCGCTACTTCATACCGACAACGGTTGTGATTTATATTACCGCCTCTTCCACCTTCTTCCATCCGATGGCCACGTGCTTTGGCACGGGCACTCGGAAACCGGTGGCGGTATCGCACGCCGTTTCTGCTCTTAATGTTATCAATGCAAATTTTGCGCTACCACTGAGTGCATTTTAATGCATCGTGCGGTAGCGATTCCACCCGCCCTCCCGGCGGAGGTCTTTAAATCCTTCCGAAGAAAACTACACCCGAAGCACGGTGCACGGTTCGTAGTATTGGTGTTGGTAGGTTTATATTGCGAGCGGACGAAAATGAAGGATCGGTTCGAGAAGAAGACAACACAATAGCAGCGACTCGACTTAAGCCGGACAGTCCAGGAGAGGTAAAGCGCACGCACACGAAGACAATGCTCGTGTCGTTAGCAAAAATAAAAAAGCTTCTACGCCGTCTCTCAAGACGGCCCGCAAACTGGACACGCATACCAGCGGACCGTAGAGGGGACAGAAAAACCGGCTTTTCTTGTTTCCTCCATTGCCCGCCCGAAGCCTGTGTGCGTGAGCTTTCGACATTCTTTCGGCCACCAGCGGATGGGTTGGCTAAGTGTTGAAGCACCTGCAACAATACATGAGCGAAGGGTGCATTGCACAGTGGGCTTCATGGAGAAGTAAAATAAAATTCGAAGTTTTTATGTCTAAATATGAGCAAAGGAAATAATTTCAGGACGCTACTATTACCAAGGAAAATAATAAATTTGTATTATCCTGTTTCCTGAGAAAATTTTACATAATATAAACTGCGAACGTTTCATTAATTTAATTTAATAAATATTTGGTTTTAATTTCCATCATAGCATAAATTTGACATAGTTTTAAAGATGAACTTAAAAGACATTTCTTTTACATAAAAAAGTAAGTAACTATTCTTCTAGGGATATATTTTGTAACAAAAAAATCTTAAAATCTCCGAAAAATAATGTAAATATAAACATGTTTATTAAAACATGTTTTTTTTATTCCAAAAATACAAAAGAAAATTCCCACGCGGTCGCCTCTCTTCCGACCACTGTGTGTCCGCCTTCTTCGGTGTGTGTGAGTCGACTTACTGGTTTCGCTGTGTGCGTGGGATCGCGCAAGCTCAAGCGTCAAGGCGGGCTTGTTGTACAACAGTGCGATCAGGCAGGCGTTCGTTTGTCTTGAGATACCGTCGTGACCGGATGACGCTACGCACCTGTGCGCCGTGTCGCACTCGCCGAAACCCCGAAGAGAACGCGAAACTGGCTTGCAAAAACCCCCCTTCCAAAAGATCGCTCACCAACGCTCATCGTCTTCAGCGATCGCAAAGCTCGCGAGACGCCAAAAGCCGTCGGCAGTTTGAAGTTTGGAAGTGATTTTTCAACGTTCAATACAAAGCGTGAAGTATGTGAAATAATTTGGATGCATGAAATGGTGTGAACAAAAAAAAAAGAAAATAATCGAAAGTGCTATTGCGATAAAGTGTACTACATAAGGAAACAAACAAAGTAAATGAAACAGAAAAAAGAATCAAACAATGTACCGAAAAGTGAAACAATCTCTCGGTGACAGTGAGTAGAGGCTTACGAAAGCTGAAAATAAAACGTGCAGTCAACTGCGTGTAAAAAGGCACACAGCAAAACAACAACACAAAGCAGCGTTGAAAGAAAACACAGCGCAAGGATAACCTCCACAAACGCACAAAGGAGGAGAAAAGATTAAAAAGTTAAGCGCTTTTGTGGCGCGAGACGCAACGATAACGCGGGAATGAATGGTGCAGAGTGCAGCAGTACGGTGAACGAAAAGTCGAAAGAATAACAAACAACCCAAACAGGCAAGAATGCAATAAGCCCCGCTCTGCCTGTGTGTTTGTGTGCGTGCGTGCGTGCGTGTGTGTGCGTGCGTGTGTGTGCCTGCATGTGAGCCGTGAGCCAGCAGAGCCGCATGGGCAGCGAATGGGGTGCAAAACGGGTTGTGGAAAGTGAAGAAGCAAATAATAATGTGTGGCCGGGATTAAACTGGTGATGTCCGATGAAAGAGGCGAAAACGGGCCTGAGATGCTGCAGCGCAACACACGCTAGCTGCTGGTTGGGTCTTCCGTACCGAGGAAGCTAACGTGTGCCTCGGTGTGTGCGTGTGTGTGAGTGTGCCAGCGCAAAAAAAAAGAGTTTTACACAACGCAAGCTTAACGGCAAGAAGTGTACAAATGCTTTACAATCAAAGTCAGTAAGAATCGATGAATAGCAATCAAAACCCTGTTACAAAAGTGTGAAACTGAGAAGAAAATACCTTCACGGCGATCCGTGACCGTGTCCCCGTGGTTCGTGCAGTCGATCGGTGGATCAAGTTTCACACCTCGTGTTGGGCGGTGTGTGTGAAAGTACAGCGACGTTTATTTTTTTTATTTTTTTTTTTTGGAGCCGATCTCTTACGGTCGCGTTGGAATAGGAGTTTCAGCAGCGAGGGCTTGGCCAAATTGGTAAGTGTGAAGTGCGCCTTACGTTGGGTTGGTGCTTGATTTTAATTGGGGACAAATTGAAGACGAAGTCGAGGCTAATTACGCTCGTGAAGGATTGTAACGATCGTTTCGGTGTCGTAAATGGCGGGTTGCTGAGAGTGACCTTAAAATGCAACTTAAATATGAGACGTTTTTCGAGCTAAATGTTCTGTTCTGTAAAGTTATATTTATTTGCTCTAATTGGCCTATATTTTATGTTATTTTGTCGTTTTCAACAAGTCTACAATATTTGATAGTTTCAGTTTTCAGTTAAAAAAACCCAATATTCGGTTTTTGTTTGGTCTATTTCCATATAGAAAAATCTTTTTTAAATGTTTTTGTTCGTTCCTATGTTCGTATGTTTTGAGAAATTTCGATCCAATTCAGAGTTCGATCCTCAAAGAGCTTTAATACTCGACAGACGATTTTTTTAAAGATAAAATACGCTACTGATCATGAAAGTCTGAGCTACCATTTAATATTCATTAGAGAACAACACCTTTCCAAAACTAAAGAAAAAAAAAGAGCAAACACACCATCGAAAAAAAAACACAAATTGTAAAGCAAATAAAAAGTCATTAGAGTAACTAAAAAACTGCTTCAATCGCTACAAAAAAGTAAACAATGAAATAAAAGCCACAATAAACACTTTTTAAAGCCATTTAAATGATTACCCTGTAGTCATCCTGGTTGCAACAGAAACCAATCAATATTTATTCGTTTTCATTTCAATCGCTTTACGCTCCCCCGGAATGAGATTTATTATTCTTCCTCCTGCACCGGCGTCCGGTGGACACATGTCCACTCACACACACACACACACACACACTCATCCCTGCCACCACTGTAGCGGGAGTTAATCCAGTTTTGGATAAAGTAAATTTATGATTGCTCGATAACTCATCACCCACCGCCACCATTTTTCCAGTTCGATGTCGCGATAAGGGCGCAACTTGTGGAGATCGGTTCATAAATTCGATTCTCTATTGGTTTTTACTATCCGTTTTTTTATTAACACGTCCGGCTGCGTGTGAACTCATTAATTATGGACGTGGGTTGAAGCCGGTGATGGGGAGCTGCAATTTATCTTTAATCAATTAAAGAGGATTGCGTTTTTGAGCGGCGCGGTTGCTGTTTGGCCACTTGTTTACATTTTTCATTCTTTCTCGGCGTCGATGCGTCGTCCTACGCACACGGTGCTTTGATTTATAGTTGTCATTCACTTTTCAAAACCACCACAATCTTGGAATCGGCCGTTTCGCATCCGGTAAGACTTCCCGCGCCGGGGAGTGTTCATGCAAGAACAAGCAGAAGAGAAAACAACACGTTTTAATACGTGACAAGTGACGTGTCAGTGACCGTGGGTGAAGGGGAGGGGAGTAAGAGGCCCACGAAAACCCCAAACTGGTAGCCCAAACGGATGCTACCTTCCGTGCGACCCTCCTCCGGGCGCTTCAAAACAAAACCAGAGGCCTACACACCTCTTATTTACAAAATGGACACAATTTCATTAGCATCGGAAAGCCATAACTCAAAAAACACAACCAAACTTTCGACCCACCCTTTCCAACACACACACACACACACACACACCGGGACGAAGGTAGGGATGCCGCTCTGCCTAAGTGAATGAAACGAGCGTAAAGGCGACGATCGTATCGCTTTTTGATGCGAAATAACAATAAAAACAACGATCATTTTATTTCCGCCACGAAATGGACACTTTGAACCACTTTCCAAATTCGCATCAGGCGAAACGGTTTCAAACGCCCACTGGTAAACCGGGAGGAGTTTTGTTTCGAAACGGTTTGTACCAGAAACAAGCAACAGCAAAAAAAAAAATTGTCTCCATGAACGGTTCTCGAAGTGAAGATGAATTTCCCGTCCTCTCGGCAACGGCGGAAAACGGAATCGATCATCGGCTAACATTTAAATGAACAAGCTTCCTATCACTACCACCAGCAAGGAGGGCAGCAAAAACGGCAGCCCCTCGTCAGCAGGCACCTGATCACGCCGTTCATGGTAGTAGTGGCGATTATTAATGACGTTTAAAGGCGTCGGATGGCTGTCGTGGCTTCTTTTTCGATGTTTCTCGTTTCGTTTCGCCTTCTTCACCTTGTTTTTTTTTTTTTGCGCCTTCTCCCCGACGTTTGGCTCCGAAAAGGCCCGTACGATCTCACGATCGCTCCGCAGCTGCTCCGTGGGTGGGTGTGCGGGTGCACGATGCGAGGGGAACGAAACAATCATTTAATTTATTGAAAACGAATAAAACTAACAATAAAAATGATCGTAACGTGCTGCGCTCCATCCGCGGTCATGCTGTGCTTCGGGGTTTGGGTCTTGGCTTTATACGATTTTATCTTACCTTGCTTATTGATGAGCGATGCAGGAATGGGTGTTGTGATCGGGAGCGGATTTAGTTTGATTTGTTGTTGTGTTATGTTGATTCATTCATATATTGCCCATTTTATAGTATTATTTCGATGTCTGAGTTTTAGTTTTTTCGCTTCTTGAACAATTTACAGTCTCTTTCTCAATATTATATCATTATAGTCATGAGAAAACATTCAGTTATACATATTTGTTTGGTGCCCATCTTGTCTTCCACAAAACATTGAATTATTAAAATTGGTTGATAAAACATTATTTGATAAAAATACAGTTTAAATTGATACTATATGTACTAAGGATAAATATTGTTACAAACATTTTTAAGCTATTCACTTTGTATACATTTTCATATTGTTTACTGTTCATATAAAACGCATTTATTTGAATCCCTGCTTGTATTCAGTTGTATAATTCTGTTTTTCTATAAGCAACCATTTCCTGGACACAAATAATCGATTAATTCACTCCCACCACACATGCCTGCCTCACCAGGAAGCTGCTGTAAATGCTCCATCAAAGCACAAAACTCATTCACAATCACAAATCAGCAATCTCTGCTAAACACATCCACATTCACAGACCCTCACAAAGCGTCCATATTTTACGCATTTTTATTACCCTCTTCTGATACCGAATTCGTTCACTCTTATCGCACATTTCGAACTACCGGAAATTGGGGCGGGCTGTCGATCAAAATTCCGATCGGTGTTCATATTGAAATAGAACCACAAAAAAACAAGGGCTAATCCGAGTGATGCGACCGGCAGCGGAGGAGAGCGAAAAAATCGCTAATTTAATCAGCCCCATTAGATTATTCGCCATCCAGCTCATTTTTCTTCCAACCTGGCCAGCGTGGGTTTTCGCTCCACCCGTCATCGCTACGTTTAGAGGTTTTTGCGTCCTTTTAATCATCCCTCCAACGAGATGTCAGTAAGATCGTTTCGCTGCGCCCCGCAAATGCAACCTTGTTAGAGTGTTTAGTGTGCGGTGAAGATTTTTTTTCTGCGATCTCCACTCTTACTGCACACTAATTTACTGCTGCTTCCTTTCTTTCCGTGAGAAAACCGCGCCCGAAACACCGGGCTCGTACACATCCATCTTCCGCTCGGTCGCAAACAAGCCGCAAAGCTGGCAAAACAAATGGGAAATGAAGCACGACGTGGAAATGTGAAAATACGCCACGGAAGTACGTGGAAGACGTTAAGAGCGGAGGGAGAAAAAAATCTCCACCAAACTCACCTGCCACCTCATCTCAAAATCTCTCACTCGCCGGTTGGCACAAGCAGGAAGCTTCAAGAAGACTGGTAGCTTCGAGCTGCCGTGTTGCTACCGGTTTCGTACGTCCATCGAGACGTTATGGTTTGAGGGCTTCTGTTTCCGTTTTTTTGTGCAGCTGCGAAAGGAAAAGCAAACCGTGCGCTGGTGCTGCAGGTAGCCCATTAGGATGTTTTTCCCTCACCAAATTTCTACCTTCTGCTTGCTTCTGCCACTGCTGTTGATTAATTGGCAAAGTGGTTGGCAAACCGCTTCCAAACACTCGATCGATTAGCGCTTTATTGATTGTTTAAGACTAACAGCGGCAAGAAAACAGTGAGCTGAACTGGTGAACAAAACACGATAAGCTTAACGAAGAGGCTTAGCGTGAGATCTAGTGTGTGAGAGAGAGAGAGAGAAATCATGTGTAAAAGCTTTTGCTTGTTTCCAAAAATTTGACAGTTGTTTCCCTTCACCAACTGAGGTGGAGATCATTTCCACAAAAATCCCATTTCATTCACATAAAATAAACGAGACGCCTACACGAAGCGGCAGGCAAACCTACTAGTTCGCTAGCCTATCGAAGATGGATCGATCGTGAAGCGATCAAACTGGAATGTCCCTAGCACGCCAGCGAGACGATGGGAAAAGCCTCGGATGAAAGAGAAGCCATAACTATAATTTAACAGGCTCGTAAAATTTATCATAAAATTAAAAGAATTGAATTTGATTTAAAATATGCTCCACTGGTTCCGTGTGCCGTCGTGTTTGCTTTGAGGGCTTCGCACGGCTCGGCCCTGCTGCCGTATCGAACTCGTCCACCATGGTCAAGACTTCATGACTTCATGAGCACGAGCTGCAGCAGCAACAGCAGCAGCACCAGCGTGTGTGCAGTGTCATTCCGGTAGCGCGAACACGATCCGAATGCGAACCAACATGTCCACCGAGCCGTAACGAAACTGCTTCTGACATGTCCAGACGGCACCCAGCGGGGTGGGGCGAGCAGGACGCCCAAGAAAGCCCGACCCGAAACGTCACGCCGGGCCGAGTTCTTGAAGTGGAAATTTACGAGCGCCGGCGAGCATGCAGCCGTACCCGGTAATGGGGAGCATGTTTTGTTGCTACATGTTTTATTCATCCACGCGCTCGCTGGTCTTCTCGATGGGCTTCGGGGTTGGTATGATTTACGCATCGCCTCGGGGTGGTGACTCTGCTCCTTCCGCGCCTTCACGCCTTCGCTTGACTTCAATTTGAATGTAAATTTTAAGTGCAAGTTGCGACCCCGAAGGTGAGCCTAATTAACCGGCCCAACAAATCGGACACAGAAACAGTAGCCTCCGGGTGTCCGGGGCTGACTTGTTGCGATGGTTGCCCATCTCCATACGACACCGATACGGGGATTTCTGGTTGAGGAAAAGCTGCCCGCACCAGAAGTGTCTATCAGTGCTAATTAATCTCACCAGTGGTGTATAAAAAAAAATCAGTCCAGGCCTCTTAAATTAATCACCAATTTTTATTGCCCG